>NW_004624757.1:21398712-21540194 GCF_000247695.1 Heterocephalus glaber
TCTTCTTCTTCTTCTTCTTCTTCTTCTTCTTCTTCTTCTTCTTCTTCTTCTTCTTTTTCTCCTCCTCCTCCTCCTCCTCCTCCTTCTTCTCCTTCTCCTTTTAACGCCAAAATGAATTAATCCTGAATTGTTGCTCCAAATGCTGACACCACTGAATATGAAGCTGTCATTATAAAATGAACCATAGCAAATTCTTAATAAGCAACCTTCACAAAGAGTTATGGTTTTTGACATTTAGATACAGACTTATCTCCAGCGAAGGAATCTTTGTTCGTCCATCCATGCTAAGATGAATAACAAATAGAACAATAATTTGACTGATACTAAATATATTTTATTCTTTCCTTCAATGAATAATCATATCACATGACTCTCCCACTTCTTCCTAGTAGGAAAATTGGAAAATAAATTATGTAAGATGAGGAAATTTATTTCTAAAACAGTAGGAATGGTCTGAGAACTAAAGCTTACAGCGCAAGAGGACATTTATGATCTGACGTCCATGAAAACTTCAAAATCAGTTGTGTCTAAGAAAAAACAATTTTAGTAACTCCTATAAGACATATGCTATAAAAACAATAACCAAAATGCATCAAGCTGATTATTTCACAATGATTTTGTTTATTAAAATCAGAGTATCTTAGAAGACCCACTTATTGGGTACATGTGAGTAGCTGCTTAAAAAAGAATATAAGAACTCTATTTATAATTATTATTATAATTTATATTATCTTGAACACAGAAAGACAGAAAATACATATTTTTTTTTAAGAAAAGACATATTCTTAAGTTTAAACCTATTAATTTTTTTCTCTTCCCAAGTACTGAGTAAAAACTTAATGGGTCTTGCTTTTAAAAATGTAAAGACTGCAAATTTAAGACATTTTATTAATTTATATTCTATAGAAGCTACCTGCATAATTAGAAGATGCATGAAATAGTCTGACATAAAGTTTGGTCTTATATTTTCTGCTGTAAATAACTTATAAAAATACCTCATTAACTAACTTTATTAGAGTATTCCCAAATAATAGTTATTCTATGTCATATTAATTCTATAATGCTAGATTTGACTTTTGTTGTGGTATTGATATTTATTTTTCCAAATTATAATTAATACTGCAAATGTTTCAAAGAGTTTTATCTCTAGATATATGTTTCTCATTACAATTGAACCTGTACATGTAACTTGGTTTTTAAGGAGTAGATTCCATACCCCAAGGGTATCTAGATTTACATGAATCTTGCAGTCAGTCCTTCTACAAAACAAAGAATTCATTTTCCTTTGTGACTGAATAATATTTCATTGTGTATATATATGCCATATTTTCTTTATTCATCTATTGATGGGTGTCTACACTGTTTCCACAGCTTAGCTCTTATGGATTGAAACACTGTAAACATGAGTATGCATGTATCACAATGATATGCTATCTCTAATACTTTAGGGAATATACCCAGCATTGGTATTACTGGATCAAATGATGACTACTAATAAGCTTTTGAGGGATTTCCATATTGATTTCAGTAGCAGTTGGACTAGTTTACAGTCCTACCAACAATGTAGATGGGTTTCTTTGTCACAGGAACCTTAACAGTATTCATGCTTTTTTGATTTTGTATTCATAATGTTAGCCATTCTGCTTGGGGTGAGATGAAATCTTAGAGTAGTTCTGATTTGCATTTTTCCAAATGACCACATTAGGAACAGTTTTTGATATATTTATTGACTGGTCTTTCTCTGAGAAGTATCCACTTAATTCATTTGCCCATTTTTAACAAGTTACTTAGTTTAGGAGGGTAATTTTTTCTAGTTCTTTTTACAGTCTAGATATTAACTCTTCACCAGAAAAATAGCCAGCAAAGATATTTTTCTCCCATTCTGCAGGTTTTCTCTTCAAGTTAACTGTTTCCTTTTCCATACAGAAGTTTCTAACTTGAGGCAATCTCATGTGTTGATTCTCGGTAATTTTTCATGTGCTATTGGAATCCTATTCCAGAAGACTTCCTTTGCCTATGGCTTTAAGTGTTTTCCATATGTTATGTCCCTGCAGTTTCAAAGTTTCTGATTTTATATTTATACCTTTGATCAATTTTGGTTTGATTTTAATACAGGTTGAGAGATAATGATCTAGTTTCAATCCTTTGCATGTGAGCATCTTGTTTTCCCAGCATCATGTGTTAAAGAGGTTGTTTTTTCTCCATATGTGTTTGACTCCCTTGTAAGAAATCACAGCTAGGTGCATGGGTTTATTTCTGTATTCTATTGCATTGGTCTACATGTCTGTTTTTGTGGCAGAATGAAATTGTGTCATTTGCAGGAAAATGTATGGAACTGGAGACCTTGATGTTAAGTAAAATAAGCCAGACTCAGAAAGCCAAATATCACGTTTTCTCTTTTATGAGAAGCTTAAGCTATAAATAAATAAATACATAAATAAATAAATAATAGACTAAAGCAAGCTAAAAGTAGAGTTTTGAAAATCATAAAGGGTATCAGGAAGAAGGGGAGAAATGGGAGAGGTAGGTGAAGGGCTTGGAAATGATAGATACAGGGGTATCTCACTCACAAACAGAATCATAGAAATAACTAAGTTCATGAACCAAGGTAACTAAATGGTATATGCATGTTCCAATTTCCCAAAACAAGCACTATTCTGTATTACTAATATGCACTAATTAAAAACAATTATTCTGCATGACAATTGTCAATTTCTATACTTAACTATTTAGTATCTCTGAGGTTAGATAAATTAGATTATCTAAGTCTCAGTTGCCTAAATTTCCCTATTGTAATCCACTAGCAAATCCTGTTGATACTACATAACATATATTTATAAGATCCAAGCAAAAAGTGGGGAGAATTAAGTAACAAGTACCCAGGTACCCAGACATCTGCTTATGAAATCAGTCATTATAAATAGAGCACCATGATTATAGCTTTACCTGCTCCTATTCTCTTTTCTCTTCTGAGATAAATTTCCATCCTGAATTTGGTGCTTTTTATTTTCATTCATGTTTATAAACTTTCACTACTTATTCATGTAGTCATAAACAATATGTTGACTTTTGAAAATTGGTAACAAACTGTATTCAGAGTTCTGTAATTTGTATTTCTTCTTAAATATATGTTTTTGAAATTTATCCATGAGGATTTTCTGGTAGCTCTACTTCATTCTCTTTAACTGCTATGTGATATTCGATTGCAGGAATTCATTACAATGTTCATATTATTTTTGTGATGGATGATGTATTATTTTCAACTATTTAGTATTACCATAGTGCTGAAATGAATGTTATTGTTCACATTTCTTTTGGCAAGTGTACAAGAGTTTATCTGAGAGAATATGCCTAAATTGAACACACTGAGTTTGAGTTTATGGAAAGCACATCTTCAACATTATTGGCAAATAGCTCCCCAAAGTGTTTGTATCAATTGATAACAGCTCAACAATTTATGGAACTTTCCAGAGTGCATTCATTTGTTTATTCAATAAAAATGTATTGCACACTCAGGTGACAGACATGTCTAGAAATAGATATAAAGTATAGCAGTAAACCAAGTATGTATAACTCTCTGCCTAATATGAGTAACAGATAATAAAGAAATAGAAGTAGAAAAATAAATGCATAATATCTCACATGGGAGAAGTATTATAGATAAAAATAAACCAAGAGGAATAGATAGTTCTAGGATAAGAAATGCAATTTTAAGTACAGAGATCAAGAAAAACTGCACTAAATGCTGCTTTTTGAGAAAAGAACTGAAATGAGTAAGGGAAAAAGCCATGAATACTCATTAGTACTTGGTATTATCATACTTTTTAATTTGTGTTAAATGAATGGAGGTGAAAATACTTATTGGGATTTTTTGGGGTTTTTATAAACATAAAGCATATTTTCATATGTTAGTTTTCCATGTAAGTTTTTTCTATTGTAAATTAGATACATATAATTATATATACATTTAATTATATATGTATAATTTACAATAGAAATGTATATATCTCCCATCCCTGTTATCTGTAGGGTGTTTCCCATAGCTGTTGTGAGGCATATAGAGAGAGAGAAGACTAGGTCTTGGGTCCTTTAAAAGGTGTCCCCTGAGAAGGAGACCCATTGAGTCCTCAAGTTTCCTTGCAAGACTCAAGTACTACTAGGCAAATGTCTCTGCTTGAAGTGGCACCAGTGCTCTCTAATGTATTTTTGTTCCTTAGAATTCTCCATACTCTGGAGCCCACTGTGATTGCTTAGAAAGATGGGTAGAGTCCCTCAGGGGCTCTAACCAGCTTCTTGAGAAATATCAATCCCTTATATTTATGCCAATAATAAAAACTTTGGTATTTTGTTTATGCAATACAGATAGAAACTGCTTTTTTTTAGCATGTAAGAGAAAAAATAGGAAAAAAACTTAAAAAGTTCTAAGTACTTGGATATCTCTACTTTTGCATATTTAAAGCTGCTTGAGTTGACCTTTGCTGACAGTTCCCTTTGTTTTGGTCAGGTCCTGACACATATGCTTCTAAATTACCTAAATTTCTGATAAAAGAAACAATGAGAGGGTCTAATCCAATTCAGAACAGAAGCAGGGAAGAGACCCAAATATTTCCTAAAAGCAGAGGCTTATCTATAAGGGTAAGATTTTCTGGTGTCCATGAAAAAAAGAAAATAACATCAAAAAAAAAGAAAGAAAATAACATCGTAGAATCATATGACCAACCCATATGACCAAGCAAAATGGCCACCAAACATGGCAGAACCATGTGACTGACTTACATGGTCAACCAAAATGGCTACCAAACACGGTGAAAACATGAGGCTGACCAAGAGAATGAGACCAAAATGGCTGCTGACCATGGTAGAGAGGTGGACTGGGATGAAACAAGACCTTAAGAAAGCAATTCACTAAGGATACTCAGAGATAAAAGACCATCTGGCAGAAAGGTGCAGATGAGACTTTAAGCACATGGATCCTCCCAAAAGACTGAGAAAGCTGAACAAAGTATCAGGTCAAACAAAAACATGAGGAAAAAAAATAATGCTAAACTATAGGTCATACACATGAAACCTGAATGATCAGTTCTTTGACAGAAATAATAACAGTTACTCTGGCAGCTCTTTACTGACTTGTACCCACAATGAGTCACTGAAAATGGGAAAGAGAAGAAAGAAAAGGGGAGAAAAGTTGAGGCAGACCTGTGGGCCTCTCTTACTGGCTAGGCAAAACACAGAAAACATGTGCTTCCCCTTCCCTCTTCTACATGGTGAGACACAAAAAGGAAACTGTTCCTGGAGCCATGAGAAAACTTCCTGAGTTCCTCAGCTCCCATCAGTTTTCACCACTGTCTAGCTCCCTGCCTCTCCCCAGCAATGAACATCAGAAAAAAAAAGCTAAAAGATTTGAGCACGCCAACAGAGGAAAGCCCATCCTGGAGAGAAGGAGCAAGAAGGGGCTTTTCTTGGGGTGAGAGAGAGGAAAAGAAAAACCAGTCTTTCTCAACTTGAGTCCATAGACTTCAGAGAGAGTATTGCACCCAGTGAGAGAGAACCAACCAGAGACAGATATTAAATCCACACAGGAGTTTATTACCGGCCGGGAACCGAGCCGAACATCGGACTTGAGCCTCGACTGGGGGGAAATTAACATATTTTATACACCTTTGAGGCCAGCAGTTTCTAGGCCCCCCTATGGGGTAGAACTAGTAAAGCAAGCAAAATGTACAGAAGCAGAACGTCCTGCTGTTAGAACATTTGTAAAACAATAGTTGATTAACTGTAGTTTCTAAGAGACTCTAAGGGGAGGAAGTTTCTAAACTTCCCCTTTTGAGTTCATCAAAAGGGCAGGCAGGTGGGTTGTTCAGCAGCAATGTGGAGTCTGTCTTGCTAACTAGGGTCCTTCAAGAGAAACAAAACCATGCCCAAAGGGCCTTACCTCCTCCTGGCTGACTTCTTCAAAGGTGTTTACCAAGTTGTGAGGTGCTGGGGACTGCTTCTAGAGATGCTTTCTAGGTTCTTTCTGTCTTGAACAAAGCACTGGTCAAGACAAATGAAAAAGGTAGTGAAGTTTTACATTTATTGAAGGGAAGAAAAGAAATATGGTTTGCAGAGTTTGTGTGGGTCAATTAAAATAAAAAATGAAATACCCTCTGCAGGGTGAGAGTGGGCCTATGTGAATGAGCAGCAATGAGCCTAATGGGGGTTGTCTTTTATATCCCTCACTACTCAGGCTGATGTCAGATCTAAGCCATTCTATTAAAAACCTGCTCGAAAAAAAAACAAACCTGCTTGATTTCTGGCAAGAAGGATTGAAGATAACACATTCTGATTGATCCCCTGTGCAGGGATACGGAACTGTTTTTCTGAGCATTTGTCTTGGATCTCTGTGATTGACAGGTCACACCCACTTGCCCAGTCCCTTTGCCATACCCTAATCTCCTGGCACCCATGTGACTAATTGATTTGCAATTACATAGAATTACATGTGAGGCATGTTCATTAATGCAAAGGTCTTTTGAGTTCTTGAATTCTGGAAATGAGTCAAACTGAGGGAAAGATAAGGATTCTTTAATGATTCCTATGGTGTTATTTAGAGCTATAGTAGAGTGTATGGTACTCTTTTCTTTCTCAATAAATGATATGAGTTCATTTTAGGGTTCATTCAGTTACTCACCTTTGGCTTCAATTACGTTAGTGTTTCCAGAATTCCATATAGTTGTGGACATATTAAGCCTCTCCTTTTAGTGCTGCTTTCTTTCCTGACTTCTAAAAATATAAATATTTGGGGAGTTGAGGTGGTCTTCATAACTTTAACAAACTGAGATCTTAAATGTGGAATTCATTTATTCACTTATTCAATAAATATAAATAAATATGAATGAGTTCCAGTATTGTTCTAAATAGAGAGAATCTGTGTACCACACACACACACACACACACACAATATTTTAAAATAAGTGGAGATGACACAAATAGTGAAATAGAGATTTGAAATTCTTGGAGCAAAAAGGCTTATATTGTCCAGGGAGATATATTTTTAAAATGACTATATCATGTTGTTGTGCCCAGATTACGAAGTCCCAAAGACCACCAGGAGGCCCTTTCCGACGTAAGCACACGAGGGTCATTTATTCAAGCTTAAGCAGGGACTCTCAATTGTCACCGACACAGCGGATCAAGATTGAGAGCCCCAAGTTCCAAATTAGCAGGGTTTTTATAGAGGTTACAGCAAGCTTCGGTCATTAGCAGCCATATGATTGGTTAACATTTAGCAATTATGAAGTGTAAAATTTTGATTGGCTAGGCTCATTGGGGGTTGAAGGGGATGACGTATAGGATTTTACAAGAAAAATGGGGATAAAGGTTAGTGGCCCACTGTCACGTACTGATGGTCAGCAGACATCTTGACTCATGGTCATGACCACCTTGTGTGGATAGTCAGCACGTTAACAGATTGTCCTATAGATAGGGGGCCCAGGACACTTGTTTCTAGGGCAAACAGATGGCTGAGTAATGAGCTTAGGAATCTTGAGTTACAGATCATGTCTTTTGTCCCAGATCAAGCACAAATTTGAGAGAACAAAGGAGACTGCTCCAGTTTGGACAAAATGGAGTCATTCTGGTCCCACAATGTCATGTTAGGTAGTAAGAAAGAGCAGGATAATAGGATCGAGAGTGACAAGAAGGCTCTATTTTAAATATGTGACAGAACCTTATAGCTCAGTTTTACTTGTTTTACTTTACAAGGCTGAAGAGCCAATCTGGAGAATGCCCCGATTCACTGGGGAAAGTTTTCCACTTAAACCTCTTGTTTAATTATTCACTCCTATTCTTTCTTTAATCTCTTTATGTAATTCAATTTTTTCTCTATATATATTTTCTATAAATTAATAGCAAATCCTCAATCTATGTTGGTATGCATATACTTTTTCTTAAATTTTAATATCTTGTCAACTGTTTTACTTCCTAAATATGTGCCTATTTGTATACACCATATAATTCTGTGTTCTTCCAGCTACTTAAGTGTGCATACATTGGGTTTAAAAAGAATGAATACATAAACATGTGGACAAGTCATCCAGAACTTTGTACACACACAACTCATGGACAAGTGATACAGAAAAGATGAGGAAAATAACTACACTGAGTGTTGCTAGATATTTATAAAACAAATTTTTATTAAATTTATTATCTCTCATTGGAAAACAAAACACTGTTGAGTCCAGAGTTCAGACATGTTCTTCTGGGTCAGCTATGCTTGTTGTGTAATCTGTGAACAAATTATTCAACATATCCCAGACATAGAATTAAATATTTCAACACTACTGTCAATTGAATATATAAGACATTTAAATAATTCTGACTAAAAAAGACAATAATTATAAGGCTGATACCCATTTTATACTAGTCATATTCAATTCAGCTCTTAGGCATAACCTGTTTAAAATGTACATTAATTACTTGAATATTTGGACTGCTATGTATTTCCCCAGTGCTAGGATTGAGCCCAGGGACTCATGCACACTGGGGAAGCTCTCTATATCTGAGCTAACCCCCCAGACTGTATGGCTATTTTTAAAATAAACTGCATATCTAAATATTAACAAATTAGCTCCCTCCTCCTTCATTAATAGTCTTTCTCCCATGCTCGACATCTACTCAGTTTCTCTTTAATTTTGATATGAATATAAAAGTCATTGCTCAAAGCTCAGGAATTTACATATACACAACAGAACATTATAAAGATATTCAACAAAAAGATTTGGGGATCAAGGCAATTTTTTTCCTTTAGATCATGACTAATAAAATACAGTCAGGGTCAAAATAGAACTGAGTTCTTTTTTCCTGTACTTAAAAAGTATGTAGTGAAAACTATTCATTCTCAATCAGATAAAGAAACCTTGGCAAAGTGTTTTATCAGTTTCCATAATTAAAAGATTTCCTGCTAACTATTCAGTGAGAGTTTTCTGTTAGATCAGTTTTGCTGTCAGTTCTTCCTTTTTCTTCCTTTGAAAACTCTAATTAAAGTGGGAAGGTTTTCTTCCTGTTCAATCTGTTTTTGCCATATTGGACATAGATATGAAAATAACTAATTAAATGACAATACTGGCTTTTTTTCATTCTTGTCCTATAGGAAATTATGCAGGGAGGGAGATGTATTTTCCCAGTTTTATTTTTGTGAAGTTGGTTTCTAATTCTATAGCTTTTTCAATATTAAATACATTTGAAGTGAATGGATATAAAATGGATAATTTCTTCCCTGATAACTGTACTGATATTATAATCAGTTCTTCAAAATAATTGATCAGTAGGAATTGATATAGAACTCTTTAAACCTCTTACATCCCCTCATAAGCATTGTTTAATCACACTATCTCATAAAATCTATTCTCTGTAGCATTCAAACAATTTGAATGAAAACTCTCTAATTTCCCTATCTCCCTGACACAGTGGTTTTCATTTATTTTGTTTATTTTTATTTATGTGCATAAACATATATTTAAGAACATAATTATGCTGTATTATATGCCATATTGTATAATTAATTATATGCTATATCTAGTGTGCTTTTTTTGCTCCTTATTCCATTTATAAACTCTAGCCAGTAAGTGTCTTTAAAAAGATGACACCAAGATAAAGAATCCTACAAAATATTTTGATTATTAGAATATGGGCAGCTGAAAGGTTAAAACAATCCAAATAATTCAGTGAGAACATTTTGGTCCTTGTTTCTTGCTATTTTGAGGATGTTATAATTATAGGGTAAAAGACAGATATTTATGCACAAGCCTGTAATATAAGAAAGAATATGATGTTAAAATATAGTGCAAAGTATTTCAGAGGCAAAGTGAATGATTTGTGTAAGATTCCATGACAAGTTATGGGCGTGTGCTTGTCTTTGTGCAGCTGTATGCATTTCCAGAAGAAAAGCATTATGACTAAAGTTCTGGAGACAAAAAAGACATTTTTCAATCATTTTGGGACATGAGAAAGGAAGAAGGCATTCTAGAATTCTATAAGAAGGTCTATATCAGTTGAGCAACTACTTCAACTGTCATACCTCTGAGAATAGCCATTCTGAATAAAATAGCAACTGTTAAACAACACCCTAAGCTCAGGCAAAGTTCCGATAATTTAATGGTCAGAAATCTGAAGTTTATACATTTTAAAAATCAAGTATACCATCTTGGGAGATGTAGTTGGCTCACATTTCAATTTAATTCCATTAAAGATGGATCCTGTCTTTGTTTATTTGTTTATTCATCCCGAGAAGTTTGAACAGTATCTTTTACAGAGTAAGTACAGAAGAAATACTTATTGATCAAAATGTTGAATGAAATTCCAGACACAAATTTTAGTTTCAATCTATGTCTGATGGCCAACCCATAAAACTAAGACAACTGATCAGCCATGGACCGAATTCTTTTTAAAAAGATCCATTGAGAATCAGTGCAATACAGAGAAAAAAACACAAAACTGAAAGTCAAGACCCTTGACTAATCACCAGCTAATCACCAGCTATAATATGATGGTCAAAACACTTAATCTTTCTGACATTTTCATCTGACTAATATTCTTCCTCGTTCTCAAATTCTATGAATCTTTTCTCAGTCCCACTTATAACTCTAAAAAGCTCATGGAAGGTTACCCAACCTTTCTGTGTATCCTTTTATCCTTGTAACAAAGATAAATCATAGATGATCATAGAACATTAAATGAAGAATTACAGGTATAAAAAAACCTTTGTGAGTTTTTGGATGACAATATTTATACAAGATTGAAGACCAGTGTGATCATTCCATTTAATTAGTAATATTTTCCATAAGCTTTCAATTTTCACAAATATTTTAGATTAACATAAGTGCTATAAAAGAAAGAACATTTAAGGTTAATTTTCCTTTCTACAAATCTAGTTAAATTCTGTTCATATTGGGTTCAACCTGTTTAACCCAGTCTTGTATGTTTGGTAAAGATAAATCAAAGAATTTGATACAAATTCATATGAATTAAGCAATTGAAAAACTGTGACATTATTTTTTTTCTAAACATGAGTTAGAATAAAACCAGAAAACATTGTTTTTCTTCAATGGCAAAATTAATTTCAATCCAGAGGAATTTCTTTCCTCAAATGCAAAAGACTTCTGAATTCTCTAGACCCTTATCTTTCTATAAATAAAGCAAATTTTTTTTAGCCCATATCACAGCTATTATGGCATTTTAGATTTCCATTCTCTATTCACAGTAGGGCTTCTGCCACTCACAAGGCAGTGTTATACATGTTCAGACAACTTAAAAATGATATTAGTCAAGTCCATAAAGAGATTGAGTTTCTACCATAAGCCTCACAGTTGTATTATATATTTAATTTTCATAAGTAAAAATGATAATGGCATTATTCTTCTTCATCGCTGTTTCTAAAAATGAATGCTAACTCCGACACACACTTAAACCTTGCTCTATTAGTCTGGATATGACTCACAAAAGCTTAGTTACTAGACCAAACACACTGTGTTCATGGGCAGTTAGTCCCAGCAGATGGAAAAGCCATCATTCCCTGGACATTTCCTGACCAGGCTGATTGGCTCCTTGATGTTTTCCACTTACTCCCAGCTGCTCTTTTCCTCCCTCGTTCAAAATTTCAGGTTTCTCTCTGTAGTGTCAGCTGCTATCTCTAATCCCAAACTCCATGCTTGACTTCTATCTTCCCACATTATCCTCTGGTTAAGTCTTTTTCATCATGAGATCATTAAAGAATAATTCTCAGAAAAGTAAATCTACCCTGATTCTGACTATAACATTTGATTTTTAATACTGAACAAAGTCCAGTAGTTGATTTGGAGAGTTAGATCCCATGCAAAAAGAAAGGAAAAGAAAAGACTACAAAAAGAGGACAAGAGAGCATAATAAAGAGAGCTTTCCATTACAGGCAGCCCGCTCCCCAGTAGTAGTCCTCTATCTCATCCTAACAGGCAGCCTCAATCAGCTTTTGGTATAATATTAATAAGGACACAGAACAATTATTGTGTATCAATCAAGTTCATAGATGATCAAAAAAATTTTACATCTATCTCCCTACCAAAATTTTAGACCAAACATGCTAAAGGCCTGTATAATTAGCAAATTTAATGTCACCTCCTTTTATTTTCTCTAAATACCCTCTAAATAAAAGAATAATCAGTAAAACGGTCAGGAAGTAAATACAGAACAAGAAGGAGAAAAATAGTCATAGACTCTTATTGGGAATTTTCTACGTATCAGGCACTGTACTGAGACTTGGGTATACACTGAAATAATGCATCTATTACTTTACAAACTGATGTAATTAACTGGGTCCTTCTTGCAAGAAGCAAACTTCAACCATTTTCCTTTAGGATATTGCTTGGTCTCACAAGAACCAGTAAACATGACCTTTCTTTTTTGCTAAAAATCAAAAGGGCAAAAAAGAGGAAAGTTTAATCATTTCATAGTAATCTCTAAAAATATAGAGTTCCACATAAACATATTACTTCAAAAATCTCTACAACTACCAAGATAAATGATACCTTTGATGGATTTACAGGTCTCTTTGAGCGCTTTCTGTTTATAGACCATAGTAAGACCAGCACATTTTTATTTTTTCTTAGCTCTTACTGAACAATCTGTCTGTGGGATTTATAGGATAAACACAATATGTAATGTTTGCATTCTGAGATTTGCTAGTGAAACAATCCTCAAGTCTTTCCCTCCCCAATTTTAAGAGTTCAGATCATTTTGATTACAGTCCATTATCCAGTGGAGTCTTACATGAAACCAAAGACTTTATTTTCAATAGCAAATATCAGTCAAACTTTGTTGAGTATGAAACTTTGTGAGGTGTATTTTGGAAATCATTTTTGGTATATTTACAGGTTGTGGTGGTACTTTTTGAAACTAACAAAATGATTCAATTAAATTCAATTAAAATTAGCTCAATTTTAAAAAGGAACAGAATGTACTCCAAAAATATAAGTTAGCTAATGGATGGATCAAAGTACTAAACTACAAATTAGAGACATATTTTCATTGATTTAAATTCTCTGGATTAATGGTTGTCACTGGGATCTCTGGCAGTAATAACTATGTACTGAGAATTTACATGTGTGTGTATGTGCAAGTGTGTGCATCCACGCATGTGTGTGTGTGTTGTTGGGGATTTAACACACGGCCATCTTACTGAGCTACATCTCCAGCCCTTAATTTTTATTTTGATATAGGGTCTTGCTAAGTTACCAGGTTTCCCAGACTGGGCTCAAACTTGCAATCCTCTTGCCTCAGGCTCCCAGAATGCTGAGTTTATAGGTGTCTACCACTATGCCTGATGGTACTAAGCATTTTTATATTTCAGGAAACTCTGGGTTAACAACCACAAATATTCAGATAGAATACAGGAGAGAGTGTTTAGTCCTGCAGTCCTTACTCAGGAAGCATGGAGTTAGACACCAATTTCGCCGCTAACTTCTTATCGAGCTGTTATGCCTTAGTTCCTTTCTCTGTAAAACGGGAATGATAATGATATGTGTTCTCTCTAGTTACTGTAATTTAATGAATTAGATAATATATATAAAATATTTATTCAGCACAGTGTCTATCAAGTCATAAAGATACAATAATAGTTACTGTTTTAACTGTATAATTTTACCATGTTTTCATTTAAAAGACCTAAATTTTAATTATTTATTTAGTCTCTAAAATTTGTCTTCAGGTTTTTTGGTTTATGTGGTATTTCTTCTTCACAGTAACAGATAAAGTGAAAGGATGATGAGTAAATTTTCTTTTCAGTTCTATAGTTGAAGAAGCTCAAGATCATGAAGAGTAGGAAAGAATAATTTTCATATTAAGTACCAGATACTCTATTATACACTGAATTCCACCCCATGAATTACTCTCAAATTACACAACAGGGACCTGAGAAAATTATTCAGAATTACACTGCTAGTAATTTATGGACAAGAACCTTTACTCCAAGCTTATCTAATCTCAAAATATTTCCTGTACTGCATATTTATAGCCTTAACACAAACCTGGTCCTAGAGCCTGTCCCATAGCGATATCAAGAGACTACTGAACTTCATAACTTTTCAGAAATAAATAAATATATACATGGTGAAGCTAAGAGTGATACTGCAAATATTTGAAAGCTGTACTTTAGAGGCCTCCACAAATCAGAATGAAGGTCGAAAACAACAAAGTGGGGTATGCAGGAGATCAGGAAGGGCAGTGGTGGCTAACCTATGACACACACCTTATTTGTTTTTAAGATGTCAATGTATGAGTGGTTTTTTTCTAAACTAAAACCTTGTATTTTTGTTTCATTGCAGTGTTGGCACTTTGCAGTAAATAACTGGGTTTGGGGTTGCAGTTTGGGCACTTGTCTCTAAAAGGTTTGCCATCACTGAGGTAGGGTACATATAAGTCAGAATAGATGTTAGATCTAGATAACCAGCTCATACCATTCTGACTTCATATTAGACTCACATCACTGAATTCCACTCAAATTTCTTTTTCAGTGGCTCTTATGAACATTAACGTTCCCACAGGGAATGTAAAGTTACCCTCAACATTATAATGTGAGTAAATTCAGTGGTTTTACTAACGGACCAATGTAGCAACAACAAATATTTACCACACACCTTCTCTGTGTTGATCAATGTCTCAGAAGCCAAGCATTCCTGGAGGGTAAGACATAAACCCTGTCTTCTAAAATTTATAGAGTATAGAATCTTCTTAATTTTATTCTATCACTAAATAAAATAAAAGATTGTAATTACTAAAGGCAGATCATCTTCTTCCCAATATCTGTGATTTGACCGTCTCACTGAGAGGAGAGTCCATTTTAAAGTACTACCAGAGCCTCCAAAGTTGTTTGTCCACAGGTAAACGTTCCTTCCACTGGAGTGAGCCTCCTTCCTGAAGGAAGTTTCAGGCAATAAAAAGAGCTACTATGGAAATGCGAATGATGAAGACTTTATACATATTTAAAAGAACCCAAATGAGTCCCATACAAGTTTGGCTGTCACCCAAACTCACTTTTCAAAAGTTCTGTAATACTCAAAAAGGACAGATTCTCTTGGTTTTAAAACCCGACCTATTTCCAAGAGGCCATGTCTGCTCAGTAAAGTGTTCAAATTTTTACTGGATTGCTGTCTTCCAGAGTGGGTCAAGACGATTGCCACAATGAGAAGGAAAATAAACTAGATAGCCAGCTTGCTCACAGAATAAAGATTATGATTTGATGGCTTATAATTTTACAGTGGGTGCTCAGTTTACAGATAATTACTTAGACTCTTATATGTAGAACATATTCTTTTGTAGATATCAGATAAAGTATAATAAAATTTTTGAAAAGATAATACAGCTGACTTTTGGAATGCACCATTAGGAAATCATCAAAATAATCCAAAATTACCAGTCATTTTCTGACGCCTTTACTTGGTTACCTACTGGTCCTTTAATCATAGCTTTGTAATTACCAGAACATATTGTAGGTGCCCATGTGAAGGTGAATGGGTGGAGGAAAGGCGAGACAGAGAAGAACAAGCAGTAGGAGAAGAACAAGCAGTAGGAGAAGAAGGGGGAGAATTGGTGGTGGCCTCATCCTCCATCAGGGGAGAAAGAAGTCATCCTCACAGTATGTTCTGGGATTTCCAGCAAGAACATCTAAGAGCTAAGGAAGAGGGCATTTAGGCAGATATAGGCTTGAAGATTTGTTGAGTAAATTATCAAGATCTATTACTGTAGTAGGTTTCTATCTATGGGTTGGAGATGAAAGATAGGACAATACTGAAAACCCAGTATGTTCAGGCTAGGGTTTAGAAATGAAATAAAGAGCACCTCTGGACTCCTTGGTATTACTAGAATCATCCCACCTTTGTATTTCAACCATGCTGTATTTCTTCTTCAATACCATTTCCACTGCCTGAGATACGTTCTTCCTCCCCTTTGCTTGCTAGCTCTGCTAATATGGTTTCCTCAGGAAATCATTTTCTGAAGCACCAAGCTAGATTAGAGGTTTCCTTTGTTTACACTCCATAGCACTCTGCACTTTGATTCATGACATTCAGTGCATGTATAATTAAATGGTTCAAGCTCAGCATCTGTCTCTTGTGTATGTGCAAGTTCCCGGACAGCAGAGGCTATGCCTTCTTATCCTTCCCTGTATCTCAAGGGCCTAATACAAAGCCTGCCTCACAGGAAGCAATCAATAAATGTATTAAATACATGAATGATGAATGAGTGAATGAGTGAATAAATAAATGAGTTGTCTCTGGATCATCCAAGCAGATATATCTAAAAGACAGTCAGAATGATCATTCCCAACTCAGAAGAGAGATTAGGACCAGCAATAAAGTTTGAGGAGTCATCCGCTTACAAGCGGTGATGAAATTCATAGGAGAGGATAAATCTCTTAGGGACAGTAAAATTGCAGAAGACTGATGACAAACAAGAGATGTGTGCCCCATGGAAGCAGTTCAGAAAATTTGCTTAGATAATATGAGTGTAGCCTAGACAGTGGTTAAAAGCTCAGATTGTTTTAGTCAAACAGAAGAATTTTCAATCCTCGCTCTGGCTTTCTGTGTGATCCAGGTAAGTGTCAGGACCTCCAGCTGGAGAGAGCTAAGCAACAAGCCAAAAAGAAAAGCAAACATCAACCCTTGAATCACTTATTGCAATCACATAGGCAATAGGCTAAACTGCAGAATGCTGGCTGCCCCTCCCGGTCCTCGCACACTCCATTCTGGTCTTCCCCCTGGAGCAGCATGTTGGTGCAGCGTACAGTGGGTCAGCACAGTACAAAGCCAAAGTAATCAGTCCACTCACAGAAACAATTAGCTTCAAGTTTTCCCTATTCAACAGAGGTGGCTGAGTAGGGCTTCTGCTAACGGCTCCAAATAAAAGAGAGAACTGTGAAGGATGGAACCTGGACTAAGAAGGCAACCATGCAGAAAAGCATGGGCAGCTGGAGGAGCGAGGCCGCTTCTGCAACTCCCTGTGGAGACTGCAGTGCCCTGGCTTTGTGCCAGGTCCGGTCTGGGGAGGGAACCTTTTCATGCTGAGTCCTGCTGGGTAAAGGCTTTGTAATTGCCCTGGAAAAATCAGAGATTGTTTATTGGACTGCTCAACAAGACACCTGAACTCCAAATCTCAATGTCCTGATCTGTGGCTACCTCATGGGCTAGTGTAAAAATTTAGCCATGTGCTTCCCCTATCTGCAGTGCTCCCTAAGTGAGAATTGCTTGGGAAGGGAGGGAAACTATGGGGCTAAGAGAGCAGAGGCCAAGAAAGTCATGACTGAAAATTAGCCGTTACAGTTGATGACTGAGTCATTAGTGACCGCAGGAAAATAGGTTCAGTGGTTAAAAAAAAAAAAAAAAAAAAAAAAATCAGAGTGCAATAGATTATCAGCAGACGGGAGGTAAAAGAGAAGGGCAGGAAGTAGCTATGAGTCTATAAAGACCCTGATGACGGTGAGAATCTATGTGCCACTGAGCAAGACACCACACCGGAGACTGCTCAGCTGCCATCAGATTTGCAAGTTCATCTCCTGCATACTCTTAAGCTGCAGTGAAATTACCAGTATGGGTCTAAAGCCTGACAGAGTAAATTGTTTTAGAGAAGACGGAGACGATGACAAGGCAGAGAGGAGAAAAAGGCCCAGGACTAGCAGTGAGGCCTTCTAAGAGGAACCCTGGGTGGTGACAGCTGCAAGTCATGCAGAAGTAAGAACATCAAGGTAACAGTGACGTGGAGGCTCCGCCCAGGTGTGCAGGCTGCCACTCAGGGTCCCTCATTTATCTTTTATCCTGCCTAAAAGACCTTGCTGTTCCCACTGCTGCTAGCCCTCTCTATCCACCTGCCTACTTTCATCCCCAAAAGCCCGAAAGCCAGGCTGGGACTGTTCTTCTCCCTGTTGGCTCACTGCCTCTGCTCAGCAGACTGAGAAATATCACAGACTCGGGCTCCCGAAGAAGCCAGTAGGGACAGGTTCTCCTCTTTCTTCTTGACCTAACAGAAAACAATTCTGCATATTTTATTATATATTTATATTTTTGAGACCAGGAACAAACTATGATTCATCTCAAAACACTAACCCATCAAAAGAAATCATCTTTTATTCTAAAGTAAAAAAAAAAAATCAAAGTCCCACTATAGTACTAAGACCGAAGGAGAAAGCTAACAAGCATATCATAGACTTTCCATGGAGGATGTGAATGCATAGCATAATGAGGCCTATGTAATGGGATTTATTATACTTTTTATGTGAAAATAATATTTCCAAGGCTCTCAGGTACACTTAGTACAAAGGCTTTTCCTTGTAGTAAAATGCCAAGAGAGGCATAGGAAGCTAAGTAACCCTTCAAGTTGTAACTTAAATCACCCAGATTTTGCATAAGAAAGAGCACATAGGAGGCTGCACAGCCACTGTAAACTACTACACAAAATAATTTAATCACATTCAACTCAATAGGTTTATTCCTGCTGCCATTTCTCTTCTGTTTCTTTCCTAGACTATCATTTTCTGCCTCTGCTGTTTACAGGAATACATTTTATTTCAAAAGCAAGGTATTTCTTGGCACTCAACTCATCCATGACTTTATTGTTGAATATTTTTAATGTTATAACTCAACTCTTTATGTGGCTAAAATGGTTGAGGTTCTTTTATGTTGTTGTTCTTGTTTTTCCCATATCAAGCATTCTGACTGGTGCTGTCAAAATCTGATAATAAATGAATATTTCTCCCACAGTGGACCTCTTATAACCATGGCAACTCCATCAGCAGCTAATGGCCACATTACAAAAATGCTTTTGAAAAGGACAGCTTCTCACACTGCTGTAGTACAAATGGCCCTTCCTTATCTCTGTTCCATAATGATGCTAAAAGAAAAAAAAAAAAATCCCAAGCAAACATTTGCTCTGCTGTGCACATGTGGGGCTGCTTTTTAAAAATAATCAAGAAAATAGAAGACGAACTACAAATACTAAGAGAAACGTCATTTGAAAGCTAAGTGGCGAAAGATGTTGATAGCTTGGCAGCATTAATGACATATTTTTACCATTTTTTTGCAACTGAAAACAATGTGATTACTGCTTCTTAGGAATGTGAGAATTTTTGTTGCTGTTTTTCCACCAAGAAGGTTTTCAAGAATACTTGCTTTGAGTTTCATAGTAAATGTCTCTCTGAACTATCAGTTGCTTTTGGAAATGAATACTCACAGTGCTGTGTCTTTTCTTTTCCATAAGATTGACACCTTCAAACTGTTTTATATGTCCTTCAGACAGCATATGGGCCCTTCAGCCTGCTTCATGTGCCTTCCCACAGTGCCAAGTCAACAAAAATTACTGTCTGATTTCCATTCTTAGATACTTACTCAGAGATCTTCTGGCTTTCTTGAGCCGAAGCTAGTTTCCAGTGTAGAAATTTTTCCTGGGTGCCTGCTTCTGGAATGGTTGCCTATTAAAGCAAAGGAAGATGTTTTTCACTTTAACTGATGGGCAGACATACGTCAGGCTGAAATATAGTAACAATAGTCTCTCTCTGTCTATTTATCTACCTACCTACCTGTCCATAAATATATATCCATGAAAAGTGGCTTCCCCAAATCCCAAAGAACACAGAGATTGGGTTGTTTCATTTTGTTTCCAATTTTCCTTCAACAATCAATAAGTAATCACAGATTAGAATTCAGTTTCAGGTTTGCAAATCTGGCAGGATCTGTTGGTGCTAATCACTCTGACGTCAGATCTACTCCATAATTGTAAATAATCATCTCCCAATGACATTTTCATGATTATGTGGACCATGTAGGAACAAACACACAGGGAGAGATTTCCTGATCACCAAGTAAGCAGCAAAGCTCATTTTCATTAGCCACCATTACAATTTTATTTTCATCTTGCCCCAAACCTTTTTAAAACATGTTCGCAAGATATTCTCTCTGTATAAAAGTCCTTTAATCATGTGGAGAGGCTTAGCTGTTAAGACCTCCTTATACTTGAATTGAGGCTTTGTTCCTTTCTGCTGGGAAACTATGTGTTAAATTATTCACTTAATCTCAGAGCGTTTATTTGTACAACTGGAGTGATAACAACTGTCACTCAGAGGACTGCTAGAAAGAATGGTTGACCTAATACATTGAGAGTGCTCAGCTCTGTCACTGGAAGAAACTAAATTCTCCCTCAATAGTTTTTCATTTTGCATCATTCTTTCTTTTTTATTAGCGCATGTTTGCAGTGCATCATGTTTCCATTTCTGTGTGGAGTCCGTCCTTGGACAGAACACATTCTCATTCCTTTTTCGCCCCCTTTCCTCTTCCCCTCCCCCTCCATCTCCTGATCCCCTTCCCATCGTGAAAGATCTTCTCCCTTCTTCCTATTACCTATCTTTTATTTTGCTCATTATAATTTGGGTTTCTCATCTGAGAGAAACCATGTGATATTTAAGTTTGTTTGAATCATTTCACTTAACATCATGATCTCAAGGTGCATCCATTTTCCTTTTGCATCATTCTTGACTGTAACTTTCGGCTTTTCCTTAGAACAACCAGGCAATCATGAGATTAGACTCATCTATTTTTTGTCATTTTTCTAAGTGCATAAAACTCTTTCCTGTCTGTCAAATAACTTAAACTGGTGACTGCAAGAATGTCAGTGGTGAGTTGATGGTTTTCCTTATTCAAATCAAAAGTTATAAAATTTGGAAAATATATACAAAATTACTACCACCAAAAAAATCCCTGTTTTTTTCCATATTCAATTAAATTGGAATGTTTCCTTTTTGAACTGGTTCACCAGTGTCTGCAAAAGAATGAACTCGGAGACTTCTACCATCAACAGACCAAACAGCAGCCTGTGTCCTGCTCTTATTTCTGTCATTGGTGGAGTCTGTCAGCCTAGTTCAAAAAGACAAATGGTAACAAATAAAGATGTCAAAAGGCAAATATCAGAGAAAGGATCAACAAGGAACATTGCAAAACCATTAATAATTTTGCACTGACACAGAAACTTTCATCCTTTGGAAGACAAAGGAATAAATTTGAAGCTTTTAATAAAATATTTTGTATAGCTGAAAAAATAACACTAAACATAAATAAGTCTTCTCTACCAAGTCATTTTGAAGTATAGTCATCTATGTAAAATGGCACAGCAGTGTGCAGGTGTGAGCATAACTTTTTGAAATACCAATAAAGTCTGTGTCTATGAAATACTTCTCCCTGTCGTCCTGAGATCAAGGTGCATTGTCAGATCACAAATTAGTATAGCAAATTGGATTTTCAAAGTCAAGTCAGAACCTAGGCCTTTGACTTAGTGAGAGATAAAGCCTGAAAGATGAATTCATAAGGAAAAAATAACAGACCAAAGAGAACAAGATGGTGTCCTGCAGCTAAGCAAGTTGAATCAGTAGATCAAGCCATGTATTTCTTTAAGTACTCACTGGCTACACAAAGGGGTTCATGTGTCCATCCACTTCCCACTAGACTTGAACCATAGTCATTCAAATAGAACTGTTTAGCTGGGCATGGTGGTACACGTCTGTAATCCCAGCACTTGGGAGGCTGAGACAGGTTTATCTCCATAAGTTTGAGGCCAGCCTGAACTACATAACAAACCTCTGTCAAAAAAATCAAATAGAACTTTTGCCTTCCTGTCATTTCCCCTCCCTTCAACACTTTACACAACCTAAAGAAAGTGATATGTGTACAACCAACAATTTACTTTCCACATATAATTTTTTTTCTTCCAAAGGTCAAATCTTCTGTTGGAAGAAATAAAATCAACAGTTCTTTATTTAGGTGCTTTCATTTTCTATCTAGAACTCCATATTATATAGGAAATCTGATTTTGCCTCTTTGGGAAATGTAATTTTCCCTACATTGTTCAATGTAACTCTAGTTCTTTAGAAAATTGATGGAAATGTTCTCAGCTCAAATTATGACTTAAAATATAAATGGTGTTAAATGATAGGCTTCCTTAAAGGACATGAGCACATTTTCTTCAGAGAAATATTGACATTGCCTAGTCAATAAAATAATGTTTTCTTCTATATTAGCTCATTTGATGCAAACAGATTAAGAGTGAACCAACACACATGACCAGTATAGTAAAAATCTAGAATTTGTCATTGTTTTCTCAGGTAAATATTGAGAGGCAATAAATTTTTCTTTTTCTGTTTTCTTTTTGTCATTGTTAATATTGCTGTTTTTTATGGTAACTGTTACACCCAGTGAGAGAGAACCAACCAGAGACCAATATTAAGTCCACACAGGAGTTTATCACCGGCCGGGAACTGAGCGGAGCATCAGACTGGAACCTCAACTAGGGGTTAACAAACGTGTTTTATACACCTTTGAGGCCAACAGTTTCTAGGCCCCGCTGTGGGACAGAACTAGTAAAGCAAGCAAAAGGTACAGAAGCAGAACGTCCTGCTGTTTGAACATTTGTAAAACAATAGTTGATTAATTGTTGTTTCTAAGAGACTCTCTAAGGGGAGGAGGTTTCTAAGCTTCCTCCTTCTGAGTTCATCTAAAGAGCAGGCAGGTGGGTCAAGCAGCAATATGGAGTCTGTCTTGCTAACTAGGGTCTTTCAGTAACATCCCCTGATGTATATCTAGCATTAAACGTGCTATGCAGGAAAATTAAGTAAGTGTGCTGTGGAGAGAATTAATTCAGCAGAAAATGGGAGAGAGAATGCTGGGGAAGAAGAAAAACAGGAAAGTCTTTTTGTAATTTAGTACACTATGAGTACTAAGACAGTATTTCTGTTAAAAGAGAAAAAAGAGATGAAAGATATTGTTTTTCCCAGGGCAAAATTCTATGTTTATTAAACACATACAATTATACTTCTAAAAATTTCCTAGGATGGTCCCAAGGTTCCTTGTTTTAGCCAAAATTACACCAGACAATGATTAATGGTAGATTTTCAATAAATAATGAAAGACTCATGACCTAATAGAAATGTGTAGTTTTTGAGGCCCAATATAGCACTTACTTCTCTAAGTACCCTACAAATTTTAACTCATGCCATTCTCCTAACAGTCCTCAGGAGATACATTCTATTATTATCTCCATCTTACAACTTAAAAAGTTGGAGCAAAAAGAAGCTGTCTAAGACTGCACACCTGTCACTAGTGGAGCCAGACATTAAACCAGGCATCCTACCTCCCAAATCCATGTCTTAATCCCCAGTAACCTGCTGCCACAGCATGATGTTTTGCAGGAGTTAAACGTGCTCAAATTGCAGTGTTAATTTACCTCCACTGAGCTAGGCTCCTTAATGTTTCTCTAACACTCATCCAGACTTAGAGAGAGATTGGGGCTTCTAAAATAATAATGGATTACTCTCTCCCTTTTCACCTGACTCTCTATGGCAAATTTTTATATTTATTTTAGTAACTTAGAATATTAGCATTAAATCCAAGAGATACAAAAACCCGGACTAAAGGCATAGCTTCAGTTTTTAAAATTTATGTTTATGGTAAACCTTCAGGTTTTATCATTGTTATTTCTTGGACTTCTAAAAAAAAACACCCTAAAACTGAGGTTGTATATAAGATTTGGTTTAAAGGATCATCAAATAATCATCTGTGAAGTAATAGGTTGAAGCTTTAAAGTTAGAAAGATTGAGGTTTGTATCCTTGCTTTGTCATTTACCATTTTATATAGCCTTAGGCATGTTCTTAATCTCCCAGCACTTAATGATCCTTAGCTGTAACATGGAGTTAATAATGTAATTTCTTGAGGTTGTTTGGAGAATTTATATACGAGGCCTTAGTGAAAGCTGAAAAAATGTTGGTTCATTTCCCTTATATTGATGCTGTTGTGATTGTAATTATATTTCCAAGTAAAATGAGGGCTACATGATATGTTATCTTAGTGGGCAAATTTCTGAAAAGAACTTTTAAAATAACTAAAAATTTGCAAAATGTAATCATTGATGACCTTTAATATAGATTGTGTGTGTTTGTGTTGAAGGGCGGGAGATCAGTCCTCCAACTGCCTAGGAAGGGCTAAAAAAAGAGACTTGAATAATTTCAAAGAATATAGGAGCCCAGGAGGTCAGTGCCTCAGAATGGGCAAAGACAAAGACTCCACGAGCTAACCGCTATTTACTGGGTACACACAATAATTGGAGGGACCATCAGGTGACTGAGGGGATGGTAGTAACCCTATGTTGATGAGGATCTTAGGTCATGAAGATCTTATGTTGATGAAGGTGGTAAGGACAACATTCTCAGAATAGTAGGTGAGCTAAGATAGTAGGCTAATAAAAAATTTGTCCTTCCCCCAGGGGAAACTTTTTTTTTTATTGCTACTCAGTTCTCAAAGAACCAGGGTGTCTTCAGTTGATGTACTCTTGCCCTTGAGCATCACAGTATCATGGGACCACTGAGGCCTCATCTTGTGACTGAAGGCAAAATGGAGTGATGTTTCCACACCCCATAGCCGGCTCACAGGCAAGGTGACATTGGGCCTTACACAGCTATAGTCATACTTTAATTATGAAATAATTTTCCCCCAAATTTATGTAGGATGGCTCTTGATGTGTGCGTGTGTGTGTGTGTGTGTGTGTGTGTGTGTGTGTGTGTGAAAGACAGAGAGAGAGAGAGATACAGGGGGCAGCACAAATTATCATCCTCTGCTATGGTTTAGATCTAAAATGTTCCCTTAAAAGTCTCATGTGTTCAAAAATGGAGCTTTTGAAAGGTGATTAATCCACCAATGAGCTCATAGCTGAATGTGCTGACAGAAGGTGGGGCTGGGTCAGAAGCCATGGTCTCTGGGGGCATAACCTGGAAGGGTATATCCTTGTGCTTGCCCCACCCTTCTCTCTCTGCTTGAGCACCTTTCTTCCACCAGAACCTTCCTCCATGCCATTTCTGCCTTGGAACTGTGGGAGTACCCATGGGACAAACGCACTGACAACGTGAGCAAAAATAAGCCTCTGCTTTTAAGTTGCAGATGTTGGGTATTTTGTCCCATAAATAGGAAAGTGACTAATACATGACCCTACATTCTGCTTCTCAACTCTCTAGTACTAGATTTGAATTAGAAAAACAAAAGGCATTATCATCAGGTCACAATTAAAATATTTCAATTCCATTAGCATATTAAACATTAAACATTTCGGATTATTTAGCTCAGCAAATAATAAATTTCACCATGGAAGACATTTTTATTAATGTTGCCACCATTGGTCCATAGTTTGAAAGATTTTATCTCAGAAGAAAACAATTTGTTCAGCAATACTTGCTTCCCATTTTTATGTATTGAAATTATATATACTGATATTGTAAAGTTTCTTATCAGCAGAAAACCACCAGTGTTTCACACTTAGTTGGTATAACTCCAATCAAAAGCAGATAAATTTGACATATTTGCTTATCATTATACTCTCCTTCAGGCTAATTGCTGTAGACAATATTACTGTGTATCCGTATTTGTTTATATTCCTTATAAATGTTACTCCCAGTCCTTTTAAACTCAGAAGTTGACATATGACTGGTTTTGGTCAAAGATATGAATAAATTGGAGTATCTCAATCCAGGTAGGAGGTCTGAGAGAAAAGTCTAGAGTTGAGATTAGTAGATATTAGCCAAGTAAACAGATTTCTTCGCTACTTCCCTTATTGCTTGGACAAAAATACCTGACACCCACAAGTTAAAGGAGGAAAGGTTTATTTTAGCTCATAGTTTGTAGAGGCTTCAGTCTATTGTCAACTGGCTTCAAGGCAGGGTGTCATGGCACAGGGGCATCACAGAGGAAACTGTCCATGGCAGTGCAAGCAGGAGGTGGCAGCAGCAAGTGAGCCTGCCATCTTTCTGTCCCTTTATATTTCATCCAGACTACAAGCATATTGATAGGTGGCACCCATTCCCACAGTGTGGCTTCCCTCTTCAGTAAATCCATTCAGCCACATCTACAACACTGTTAATCCAAAATCGAGATCTCCCATACCCTTAAACCATATTCATGCACCCTAGATCCAGCCACCACCAAAAAGCCCCACTATGAGCACAGAAGGATTTGGAGGAACATCGAGATACAAGCCACAACAACAGAGGGGATAGCATGTGGTAGTACTCAGGAAATCGAATGGAAAATTCAAGCTCTTAAGTCAGTGTGGTTGGAGGGTAGAAAGACAGTTGGATAATAGTGAAGGCTAAGGCTACAGTGGCTGAAAGGAGGTTAGAGCCTGCAAATGTGTTGGCCATATGCAGGATTTTATATTTTATAACAGGTGCACTTGGCATTCACATAAGGGTCATAGGCATGTAAGTGACTTAACTTGATTTAGTTTCAAGATTTTGTGTGCAGCCCAAATTGGAGGAGATATTAGACTAGATAAAACACTAATGCCATAATCCAGGCTAGAATTAATAGTAGCTTGACCCACAGCAGTGGCTGAAGAGTTGCTACAAGTAGGTGGACCTTACATATGTATAGGAGCAGATTTATTAGATGCCCAATGTATTTAATCATAGAATGGAAAGATGGACACAGAGTGAAGTATTCTGTGGGGATTCTGGATTAAGCACTGAGTGTATGAAAACTCCATTTATAGCAACAGGGGACATTTTCACATGTGCAGACCTAGAGAAAAAGATCAGATGTATTTAGACTGAGGGTATAATGTGGAGAGCTCACTGCCTACTCAGAGCAGCAATTTAAGTCTGAGATTTTTTAAGATAGTACTTAAAGTCATAAGAATGGGGGAAATTAATTTAGAAAGAGAGCACAGAAGAGAATAAGAGAGAACTTATCACCTAGATCCGAGTAACTCTAACAGTTAATCAGAGAGAGGAAGAAATATATGACAGAAACACTGAGAACAAGAAAGGTTTAATAAAGGTGGAGTAGTTGTTTCCCACTGGAAAGCACTTAATTAATTCTTTGGCTTTGAAGACCCATGACAGGTGTATTTTCCCAAAGGAGAGGAGCCAACAATAGGTTCTCATTCTGAGTCAGTCTGCGAACTAGAGATTGAGCTTAGAGGATGGTACAAGGGGGAAAGGGCAGAGTTTCTTCAGTAGGGGTTGGTGAAACTTCAGCTACTTCACAGTTTCATGTGAGACAAAAAGCCATTTTCCCCAGGATGCTTCCTCAGAGGAAAGACACCATCGCTCCAAGTTTGCATTTAACATGCTGTATGTTTAGGCTCTGGTAGCTGTATTATTCATAATTAGGAAGCTACTATAAATTAGGCATTATTTTCTTTTTCTCCTATTTCCTTTCTTTTATTTTGCTCTTTGTTTATATTTGAGCTTCCCATATGAGAGAAACCACCCTATATTAAACTTGTATATCTGATTTATTTCATTTGCCATTATGGCCTCAAGGTGTATCCATTTTTCTACAAATGCCATATATTTATCCTTCTTTATGGCAATAGTACTTTACTGTGTTTAAATGCCACATTTTCTTTATCCATTCATCTGCTGATAGACATACATGCTGCTTCCAGTATTCAGCTAGCTACTGCAAATTGTGCTGCTATAAACATGAGTATGCACGTACACTGTAATATTTTGTCTTTAAGTCTTTCTGAAAGATACCTAGAAGAGGAGTAACTAGGTTAAATGGAATTTCCTGCTTTAGGTTTTTGAGAAAAACCTCCCTACTCATTTCCATAATAACTGTACTAGTTTATATTCCCACCAACAATGTAGAAGGAGGGTTCCTTCTTCACCACAGCCCCTCCAGAATTTGTTGTTATCTGATTTCTTAATGATGGCCATTCTTTCTGGTGAACAAAGTAATCTCAGTGTTGTCTTAATTTGTATTTCTTCAATGGTCAATGATGTTGGGTATTTCTTCATACAGTTATTGACCGTTTGTACTTCTGTGAAGTATTCATCTATTTCACTGCCCATTTTTTATTGGGTCTTTTATTCAGGGGGTCTAGTTTTTGAGTTTTTAATCTAGATATTAGTCCTCTGTCTGAGGAATAGCTGACAATTTTTTTTCCCATTCTCTAGGTTGTCTTTTCACTCTGTTGATTGTTTCTTTTACAGTGCAGAAACTTCATAATTTGATATGATCCTATTTGTTGATTCTAGGTACTATTTCCTATACAACTGGAGCTCTTTTCTGAAAGTCCTTGCCTATACCCATGACTTCAAGAATTTTAACTATTATGTCTTCTAGTCAGTTTAGTGTTTGTATTTTAACTTTTAGTTCTTTGGTAATTGTCTATTTTAGTTTAGTACATGGTGAAAATACTGATCTGGATTCAAACTTCTGAATGTGGATAGCCAGTTTTCCAAACATTATTTGTTAGAGGAGTTATTTTTTTCCCCCAGTGTATGTTTTTGGCCCCTTCATCAAAGATCAAATAGTTGAATGTACTTGGGGCTGTTTCCACTTCCTCTATTCTGTTCTATTGATTTTGATGGTATTTTTGTGCCAGGCAGGCTGTTTTTATCACTGTAGCTTTGTGATATAACTTTAAGTCCAGGATTGTGATGGTTCCCATTTTGTTCTTATTACCCAGGATTGCTTTTGTTATTCTGGGTCTCTTCTGATTCCATATGAATTTTAGGATTGTTTTTTCCAGTTTTGCGACAAATGCTGTTGGAATTTTGATTGGGATCACATTAAATCTGTATATCAAGTTGGGAAGTATGGACATTTTGACTATATTGTTTCTATCTATCCAGGAACAGGGAATATCCTTCCATTTTCTGATGTCCTCTTCAATTTCCTTTCTCAGAGTACTATAGTTTTTATTGTAGAAGTCTTTCACTTCCTTAGTTGGTTAACTCTTAGGTATTTAATTTTTCTGGGTGCTATAGTGAATGATATTCTTTACCTAATTTGTTTCTTGGTAGGCTCATTATTAGTGTAGAGGAATGCCATTGATTTTTTTGTGTATTGATTTTGTGTCCTTTTATACTACTGAATTTGGTTATTAATTCTAAAAGATTTTGGTGGGTTTTTGGGTCTTCTACACAGAGGATAATATCATCTGTGAATAATAATAATTTGGCTTCTTCCTTTCCTACACTTAGTCCTTGAATTCCTTTTTCTTGCCTAATTGTTCTTGCTATTTTGAACAGGAATAATAGTGGACATTCTTGTCTTGTTCCATTTTTTCCCCATTTAATATGATGTTGGCAGTTGATTTGTCATAAAAGACTTTTATCCAATTGAGGTAAGGTCTTTCTAGACCTGTTTTCTCAGTGTTTTTATCATCAAAGGATGTTAGATTTTTTCAAAGGCATTTCCTGCATCTAATGAGATGATAATGTGATTTCTGTCCTTGCTTGTGTTTATGTGATGTATTATATTTATTGATTTGCATGTGTTGAATGATTCTTGCATCTCTGAGATGAACTTTTTTAACTACTTGATCATGATTTTTCTTTCTTTCTTTATTTATTTCATTACGGCGAATCAAACTCAGGACCTTGTGCTTGCAAGGCAGGCTCGGCACCACTGAGCTAAATTCCCAGTACCTGGTCATAATCTTAATGCATGATCTTTTTGACGATTCATTGTATTCTATTTGCCAGTGTCTTGTTGAGGATTTTTTCATTCATTAAAAAGATTGGTCTTCTCTTTTTTGATTGGATTCTTGTCTGGTTTTGGAATCACGGTAATGCTAGCTTCTAGAAGTGACTTTGAGAGTATTCTTTCTCTCTCATTTTTATTGAAGAGCTTGAGGAGTATTGGCATTAGATCTTCCTTGATGTTTTTGTAGAATTCAGCAGTGAATCCAGAGAACCTGAGCTTTTCTTCATTGTTAGTTTTTTGTTTGTTTGTTTGTTTGAATTACTGCTACAATTTCATTGCCTGTTGTTGGTTTATTCGGGATTTTTAAGTCTTCTTGCTTCAGTTTTGGTAATTGATATTTATCTAAGAATCTATCCATTTCTTCTGAATTTTCTAATTTATTGGTAGATTTGCAAAGTTAGTAATCTTTTATTTTGGCAGTGTCCATTGTGATTTCACCTTTTTCATTTCCAATTGCGTTGATTTAGGTCTTTTCTCTTTTTTTCTCTCAAAATTGGCTAAGAGTTTGTATATTTTGTTTTTTCTTCTGAAGAGCCACTCTTTGATTCGACTCTTTGATATTGATTCTTTATAAATTTTATTCAACTTTACTGATTTCTGCTCACTATAATTCCCTTCCTTGTAATAGCTTTGGGTTTAAATTGTTCTTGTTTTTCTAAATCTTGAGGTACATCATTAGGTTATTTATTTGGGCTGGTTCTGTTTTTGTGATGTGGACATTCACGGCTATAAACTTTCCTCTTAGGCTATCTTTCCTCAATAGACACAGTTCTTCAACGGCCGCCTTATAGCCTAAGAGGTATAGAAATCAGCTGTGTTTTCCTTATTATGCCACATAAATCCAAGTGCTTCCCCTCCCTCAAACTGCAGATCCCATGCTACTTGTAATGACCAATTATTCTACCCAACAGAGATGTAAAAATTCCTCAAGAGAGAAGAAAGAAAAAAAATGTTACTCAGTTGTCAGATATATATATATATATATATATATGATACATACTTTAAAGGACTCCTAATTTGGAGGAAAAGTGGTCATTTCATAAAATAGTGTCACCTCTTCTACCCCACCCAACTGGGTGACAGCACTTAATAGGCGTATTTCTGTAAATTCAGTCCCTGGAAAATTTTGGCCTAATAAATTCTAAGAGTTTCACAAATAGTAGTTCCTTCTTTTTCTGCCTAAGTGTCAGCTTTAGATTACTGTTGTGAATTCTGGCCTCACTGTAAGTGTTAATAATGAGGGTGAGTCTCATATTCACTATTTTATTTAATAATCATAATTGTTCTGTAAAATTCACTTTCATCTTGCCCCTCAATAGAGCAGAAATTCTCTAGAACAATAGATTTAACTTACTCTAAATTTAGATTTTAAAATAGCACTTTAGAGCTCATGATCACAATAAGCCAGGCATAATCCTGCGCAGCTGTTGTGAATGACCATCCTCCTTATAGTGGTTAAGACTGACCTCTCTAATTCATCTAGTACAGCTATTTCTTTTAGCCACTTCTACTTAATTTAAGAAAAAGACTCTTAGAGATGTTAATCAGGGCCAAAGGGCTGCTTAAGTTTCTGTAGTCTAGCTTCCAATCTTCTGAGCCTTAAGTGTTCCTATCAGTCAACTGATTGTCTGCTCATCCTTAGACCAGAAGACTTAAGCTATGATGATGCCTGAACTTCTTAAAATCTAAAACCACATTTCTCACATGTTCATCACACATATATTTATAAAGGGATAGAATAATATGGTGATAATTCATCTTGTCATAGGGTATAATGAGTAGGAGGGTGACAGAAGATTTACATTCCAATGACTGAAATTTCACCCTTGGTTCTACTCTTTGTGATATGAGTGAACTTAAACGTTCTGAACCTTAATTCACTCTCCCTTCTGTTCTGCTTATCTGAAAGGAGTATTACGATGCTAAATGAAGATAATACACTTAAAAACATCAAAAAGTTTTATTCATGACTGGTTGATAACTTAATGATTATATACTTTCAACTATTCTTCTATACATTAAGGCTGGTTTCAGTTCCTAAGCTTCATTTTGTCCAGAAGAAAGAGAATAACCAAGATTAGTGGTTCCTATAACTGACTGATTTTACATGGGATGCTAATAAAAAATATAGAGATTCTTTAGGCTTTACTTACTAAGGTTTTGATTCAGTGAACCTAGATATAGGCCCAGGAGCCTATAATTTTAAAACACTTCTCAAGTAAATTTCTACATCTTTTTTGAAGGAAGTTAGCAATGGGTGTTATTGAAAAAGGAGAAATATAACTCCCAACCTGCCAGATGTCAGATGTGCTGAGTTCATGTCCCCTAAAATCAGAGAAAGAATTCCAAGGCACAACAGAAGTTAAGAGTAGGAAAGTTTTATTGAGAGATAGCTCCTGAGAGAAAAGAGAGGTCCCAAAAGTGGATTGCCACTGAGGTTATTTCTCTAAGAATGTTTTATAGAACAAAATCATGAGGCAGGTAAAATGTGGGTCAAACTGTAATCAACCAATGAGATTACAAGCATAGCTGCTTAGCTAACATTTATCCAATAAGGAAGCGAGGCACATAGCAAGGGCAGATGGCTAGCATCATTAGCCTTGGCTCATGTATAGCATCTAAAATGAGAACATTTTTGGAAAGGGATGGGTCTGGAGATGTTCTGGTCTCCCACCTGGGTGTCTGATGTGTATCTGGATTTAATGGACTAGGTGGTGCTAATTACAATATCAAGTTTCTGGCCATCCCCTAGGGAGGGATGCAACTCTGGCCACTGTGACTTTATCCTGAGGCCTGGCCTTCTTCAGATGTGCACTAGTCACAATTCTGATGTCTATCTTCTGCTGACTTCCTTGAGAGCTCAGTCCCTTTCTGAATGTATGTTAATTTCTATTTAACTTAGCTGCCTATAATATTATCATTATTAATATAGCTATCCCTTGACCTGATAGTTTTATTTCTAGGAATTTTTTATGGCAATATATAGAAAGATATACATAAAGGATAACAACTCCAGCTTTGTTTATATTAGAAAATGATGCCCATCAATAGAAGACTATTTGAATAAATGATGACATGTCCATATGGTAGAAACTTAGGCAGTTTTAATAAAGAATGAAATGCTGGCAAGGACAGATGTCTATGAGATATATTATTCTTACATTTATAAGAGCAAATTATACAAAGTTTTATGACATGATCTTCATGGTGAAATATAAAAGTGTTCAAGGTATGTATTGTCATGTGTGGGTATATAAAAGATACATGTTAAACTGTTAATAGTAGCTAAATCTGGTAAGTAGTTTTGGGGAAAAGAGAACAAGAAAAATGAGACACTTTACTTTTTATGTATTTCCTTTTATATTTTTTTCTTTACAGTCATCATTCATGATCCTGTACATTTTCATTGTCAGTTCAACTCCTTGAATTGACATCTATCCTGAGTAGTAATGCATTCATTCATCCAGTCTCTGTATATATATATGAATTTATGCCCCAGAGTGCCAAGTGATATAGCACACTCTGGCAACTAACCCTGCTCTGCCCTCATAGATTGAGCACCCTAACTCTGAGCCTCACTCCCCTCATCTGTAACACGGATATATTCTTAGTAAATTTCTCTGAGGGTGAAATTAAATAAAAAATAAGCATGGCATCCAGCACCATAAAAGAACTCAGTATTGGTAAGTTACTGTTGTTGTCATTATCATTTTTATCATTACCAGCTTCTTGAATTCCAGGCCACAGAATCCCAGGTTTCCTAGGTTTCACAAAGTATATTGCCCAAAAGCAGCTCGTGACCTCATAAAATACATTTCATTCATATCAATAACAATGAGCACTCTCTTTTGGAAATAAGACTACCAAGGAGCAATGGACAATTCCTTAATCCTAAGAGCAGTTGCTCCCAGGAATAAAAACTAATAAAGCATTAAACATATACTTCTTTCTACACTTGTGCTTGATTTTCTTAAAGCCCAAAACATAGGTAAACTACTTTAAATTTTTCTTGTGTAACGACACAGAAGCTAAATATGAAGCCAAGTTTATGCAATTAAATGTACTGTTTACAAATGAAAACAATTATATTTTCAATTATAATGAAAATTGCAATTATCTTAGCTCTGGGCATATCTCCTCTTTTTTCTCCATTTTGTTTTTGTTTTTGTTTTGTTTTGTAGTTACCGTTATAGAGCAAGTTAACTGTCTCAGCAAAGAAAAAAACATTTAAAAATACATATGTATGTACTTGTAAATACATACATATGTATGTAACTGGCACATATGTATGTCCCAGTTGGGTCAGCCTATGCTTCCCACAGGAGTTTGACTGTCCTCTTCTGTTAGTAGCTCTAAAAAAATCCTAAGACAAACAGAGCCACTGCACATTGCACCTCCGTGAGCAAATGAGATTCTGTGTCAAAGAAAACAAAAATTCTCTATGTAAATATACAGCCCCTTGATGTATTCTCAAACCTAATTTTTAAGTTGAGAAAGAAAAATGAGCAAGCATCACTCTAAACATCATGGATCATAAAAGTTATTTCATGGTAAAAGGGTTAGGTTATTTGGAATACATTTAACAAGTAAGTGTTACGTAACCATATGCCTAGTCATAGTGTAACAGAAATCAGTGAAACAGGAGTTAGGATTCTATGAGGCAATACAGACAACAGCCCCAAATTGAAGTCTGTTGAGTCACCACCCTCCAGAAATCATACTCACACATCTGCCAGGTGTTCTTTGGCTGTTTGGGACTTCCCCAAAACGTAATCAACCAACCATTGCCTCAAGAGCACATGGACCCTATATAAACACTGCATAAACACTACATACATTGAACCCTAAAAAGTACAGTGGTACCTTGGTTCATGAACTTGATTCTTCCCATGACTCTGGTTGTAAGCTAAGTTGGATGATTAAGTCCAATGATGAGGTTCAATGTTGACCTTATGGGAAAATTTGATTTAGTTCTCATCCAACTTAGTTGGTGACCAGAATCATGGAAAGAATTAAGTTCATGAACTGAGGAACCACTTTATGTAATTTCCTATGGAGTAGAGATTATATTGCTTGGACAACTACCTAAGTTCCCCTCTAGACCCCTTATAAACCCCTAAACAAAGAGTCGTTCTGAGTATCTTGCTCAAGAACCCCTCCTGGCTAATGTGAGCTGTACTTCTTTACTCTTACTTCCTCACCTTTATATCTTTTAAATGAATTTCACCCTACCTTCTCTGTCCAAGGTTTCATTCTTTGTCACCATGTGGCATGACCCTGACATTCCAGTATCATATTTGGAGAAAAAAATCTTCTATGCTTCTGCTAGGTTTATGTTTTATATTTGTACAAAAACAAGATAAAATTATCTTGTCACATGATCTTTTTCTACACCCTAAATATTTTGCCCTGATTACTTTTGAGTTCTGAGTATCTTCCCTATAGCTCATTGTCTCTCCTTACTGAGTTACATTCTTCCCATCCCTCAACAACTTCTTCCACCACTCTCATCTGCTAAATTGCTCCTAGATGTCAAATAAGCTGGTGCTTGTAGACAAGGGCTATGGCTTTCAATTCTGAGCCCAATTTACAAGCTAGATATTAGATTTTAAATAACAGCTCTTAAATGGTATACAACTTATTCTGGGTACTAGTGGATAACAAAGTTGGGGTTATGTACTTTCTACAGATACCAGAACAAGCCCTCCTGACAACCTTTGAGGAGATAACAAGAGCCCAATACAGCAAACTTTAGCTAATTAATAAATTAACTTTCAGTTTCCAATTTAAATTGGTATTTTTGTCTAACTGACATTTCTTAAAACATTTATTGTATATTGAGGTAATTCTTAACCTACAATTAAAGGGTTAACTTGCTCTTCTGCTGTCTTCTGCTAGGGCTAAGATAAAGATTCTACTCAAGGCCACTTCAAGGTCTGTTGGTCAGCCAATCCTAATTAAAATATAAACATCTATAAAATCACTCTGACAACAAAAATATACTAAAGACATTTTAAAATTCAAGCAGCAACTAGACTTATGACTAAAAAAAGATTTTAAAAATTTCAAAAGGTATAATGATATATTTTGGTATGAAATTTTATATAAGGTTTTACCCTACCAAGATTTAAAAAAGAGATAGTGACAAAGGTAGGAAGTCCAAGTACATCCAAAGGTTTATAAAAGAAAGTATATGTTTGCTTAACTTATTGCTCTTATTGGCCTGGTTGAGCCTAGGATCTGTTCCTTCCAAAATTCCTTGTTACTGAAAGATGGGAAAGAGACTGCACTATGGACTCTTAAAGTGTCCCTCACTCTTCTGCAGGTCCCAACCCCCTCAGCCCCCTCAGTCTGGCTGTCAACAATGGTCCTTCTTTATTGTCTCCTGTGCTGGAGATACAAAGATGAGGGAACGCCACAGCAGAGTAAGATCTTCTGTCTTCTTAGATAAAGATGATGCGAGGGGGTGCATGCTGGTAATTGCCTGATAGATAGCCAACCACCTAGGTTTTGTTAGAAATCTCCACTTTGAGTTCAGGTTTGATACCAATATGGCCCTAAAAATGCTTAAAGGACAACTTTGCTTAGCTTTGTAGCTGCCAGGACCTCATCCTACTTTAGCCTTGATTACCTTCAACACATAATGCAGTTGGGGATTTAGCTCAGTGGTTCTGCCACTTGCCTCACAAGTGTAAGGACCCAAGTTCGATCCCTGGTATCAGATTTTTAAAAAAAATACATAACAGAGTCTAAAAGTTTTACTTATGAAGATACTTCAATTTACTTTAGATTTTTTAAAGTTTAATTTCTAGTTCCAACCAAAGGCCTTCAAGGACACAAGAGAGGACAAAGGATACTCCCTAGTCAGAGCATCTAACATAGTAGCCTCACCCTCTCTCAATGCTAGTTTGCAGTCACTAACATTGAAGACCTCATAGGTGGCCAAGAGACTTTCTGGCCAGAAAACACTTCAATGGGAGAGAGAGAGAGAGAAAGAGAGACATAGACAGAGACAGAGAGACAGAGAGAGACAGGGAGAGACACTTTCTTTCCTTTTGATGTTTTTTCAAAAAACTGAAATACTCAATCTTAGCTCCATCACCCCTTTAAAATATATCCTCAAAAACTGGGACTCCTTTGATGCCCAGACCCTCTAAAAGTACCATCTGACCTTCGTTTCCACCCTCACCAGGCCCTGCTATCCTCCGGGAAACAAAGACATCTCTGTCTCAATTTCCCAGTGAAAAAATACTCCCTTAAAACATAACTATCAGACTGTGAGACAGGTTACATCTCTATTCCTTAGAACTTCTTATTGCTTCTCTAACCTTAATGACATAAGATCCACACTGGGGTTCCTTAGACTCTCACTCTGTAATGACTCCTTCCAACAACACATGCAAGACTGATAAATATGAGACAACAAGAGACCTCACTGAAAATCTAAAAACAAACAGACAAACAAAATGATGGATATTTAGAAATACCTTAACTTATCTCAGCCCTCCTTTCAGTAGAAAAAGAAACACCATAACTATTCAAAAACATAGAATCCATGCTAAATCTAAATGATACCAATAATCACACCTGGGGTTATCTCTCCCAATGTTTGGGCCTTATACTCAATGAGACAGGACATTCCCTCCTCTTTGGATTTTCTCTTTTTACTCTCATTACCAAAAATCTCACATGTCAAATCCTCTACAATCACACCATTAAAGACCCCCCTGTACACATGAATGATTGGATTTCTAAAACCAGACTTTCCTCCATAGGCCCATGATCACCCTGAGACCCCCGCATCTCCTCCATTTCCATAGGTTTACAATCAACCTCTAAACTTACCTGACTACAAGGCAAAACCACCTCTGTCTCCCTCACAAAGACTATCCTCTATTTTCTCTGCTAGAGGATCTTATAGAAAGAGAGATAAACTCTTGTCACTGCCTCCCCTCTCATCCATTTCTTTAACCAAGCCACCTTCCCAACATCTAAATACATCTCTAATCCGGGCTCCTTCTGGAAAGTCTCTCACCCTGTCTGAGTTCAGAAGATCTCTAACAGGGCCCTAGTTCAATCTCCTTCCTTAAATCGCCATGGAGGAGGGTAGCTCTTATTAGGCCCTTCACCCCAATGTTGACACTCTTTTTATTCTTTCTCATCTAGACCCTGTTTACTCAATCTCCTTGTACACTTAATTTCCTCTTGCCTGAGTCTATTAAATTTCAGAGGGTCATACAGATAAAGCCATACATAGAAATCCCACCTGACTTCTATCATGGGCCATTAGACAAGCCCTCTAAAAAAAATGCCCCTGACTGGCAGCCCCTTCTAACTGCCCCTACACAACACAAAATAGCTACAGCAGTCATTTCCCCCTTTCCCTAATGGCAGTTAAGATCACCTCTTCAGTTCAGTGAATATAACAAAAATTAGTAAAATGGGAGTTAAGATTCTCCTAGATAATAAAGACAGCCATCCCAAAATGTAGTCACAGAGCCTAAAGTAGAGTCTATTGAGACACCACCTTCCAGGGATCTTACAAAATTATCTGCCAGGTATCCTTTGGCTGTCCAGGACAGCCACTGACTCAAGAGCACATGGCCCTATGTAGATACTGCATAAGCACTACATAGATTAAACCCTAAAATCTATGTAGTCTCCTATATGGTAGAGATTGTATTGCTTATATTATGACCTGAGCTTCCTTCAAGACCCCTTAAAAACCACTAACCAAAGAACCTTTTTAAAATCCTGTTCAGGACCCCTTCCCAGCTAGCAGAAACTCTACTTCCTTACTTTTATTTATTTTTTTATTTTTTTGGTACCGGGGATTGGAACTTGGGACCTTACGCTTGCAAGGCAGGCGACAGCACCACTGAGCTAAATCCTCGGCCTACTTCCTTACTTTTATATCTTTTACTTCCTTGCTTTTATATCTTTTAAATAACTTTGCTTACAGCCTACCTCCTCTGTCCACAGTTTCATTCTTTGTCACCATGGGACATACACTGACATTCTGATATCAATAGCTACAAAAGTGAGGACAGCAAAAAAGCCTGCTCTTAAAGAGTACTTACTGATATTGCAGTCAGAGACACATACTGCTACCTGTCAAAATGCTTTATTGCATGCCTAATCTATAGTACCCCATCTGGAGTACTCTGCTAACTGTTAAATACTGCATAGTTACAAGCAAGATGGTCAATTCTCCTGACGTGGACATGCCAATATAGTTATTTTCCCGATAAATTTTTGTATTTCATGTTTAAGTTGAATTGCAATCTCAAGAGCAATCAGTTCAAAGCATGTTTTCACTCCTGAATTTGGCTTCAGTAGATTATCAAAATATATTAAAAAATATTGAATAAAAAAAAGACTCCAAGTATTTTGGCAGTTGTGAGAGCTTGAAGTGAACATGATTTAAACTAATGCAATGGAATGTATTGCAATGTAATATTTTTTTGCAATGTAATATTTTAAATTTACATATTCTTTCTCAGCTTTTCTGTTACATGGTAATGTCACCAAACAGGGTCCGAAGAGTTCCCTAAAGTGGAGAAGGGGAACCTGGAGTCACCACCCCCACCATGAAGTAGTTGCAGGTTCACTGGTTCCCATAGATTTTAGGATGCATCAGTTAAAGGCACAGTGAGGGTTCATAAGGAAGAATTTAAAGTACACACTGAAAAAAAAGTATGATGCAGTGCTCGAGACAGAGGTATGTTATAGTTTGGGGCTAGGGCTCTGTGTGTGATTTTGGTAATGGAAATCTGGGGATTTTGTGAATCTATAGGAAGTTCAGTCTTGGTCTCTGTTTGGGAATGAGGAGTGGCCCACCCACAGGAAGACAGCGGCCCATTCTCCCTGTGAAAGTCCGTGCTCAGAGTAAGTCAGTGCTCGGTCTATTTTTTGAAATGGATGATCTAAGATGCTTCGTCTAAAAATACTCTTTGAACTCTCTCAAGATATTCTTTTATCTTAATATCAGATTTCTGCCCTTTTCTTTAGTTTAACTGATAATTTATGGACTTAAAGTATCTTTAAGGGATTTCAGGTGCAATGGGTCTAAGTGAAAAGAAGTATGAACAAAACTAGAGAGTTGCAGTCTTGTTAAAATTATAATTTTTGAAATATGATTTTTTCTTGTCTCCTTTCTATCTTTATGTTTTCTATCCTGCCTCAGTAGGGCTGTTTATTTTGCTTAGTTTTCTGATCAAAATAGACTTTTAGGTCTGGTAGTTATGTCATTGTCATCATTTTAATTGGTCAACTCTGATTCTCACTTAAAAATTATCTAAGAAATTAATTCTGTTTAGTAGATTGAAGTGTTTGCAAGGATTGGCAAAAACAGAGCTTTTTACAAGGTAGTAGAATAGGATTTTCTTTTTTATTCTAGCCTTTTTTCTGTATATGTGTATATTATATAGAAGTGTATTATTCTCAAAATACATCTAACATAAGGTATGTAATTTTTAAAATCGGTGACATAACATCAATTTGATCTGAATATAACACTTCTTAAATACTTATCCAAAGTTATCTTACTCCACTGAAGCAAAGTTGGAAACAATCGTTTAAAAGCACATATAATTTAATTGGAGGTCAAAAAAGTCTTTGAATATAAATAACTTTTCTTCCATACTCCTTTAGTTAGTTTAACTGTGAAAGCAATTAATTTTTAAAGAGTTGGAAACTCTTCCAAAATATACTTATCTCATCTTACTGTTGGAATTTTATGAGTGAATCAAATACTTTTCTTTATCAACACCACAAATAACTTTCCTGTGTAGCTCTTAGCTGCAATATCACATGTAGGTAATTATCTGATTACTCCCCACCAAGCCATGGCAGTGCAGGGTTGGTGAACGTTGTTTATCTTTATTCTCCTGCACCAGCTCTTCCTTGGCAGGTAGTAGTTATTCAGCAATGTGAGAGAAATCCACTGTCCAGACCCCAAAAGTGAGGATTCGGAGACCTGAAGTACTGTGGAGGCAAAACTTTAAAGGTTATTCTGCAGAAACGGGTGTCTGTCCAGAGTCTAGCACATCTGATGGAAACAAGCAGTGGTTTTTATCCCCTAGCTCACAAGATCAAATCCCCCTCATTGTCTGAGGCCAGGGGAATACAGTCTTCTCCCTTGATTGTGGAAAGCTGCTTGGTTATCAATCATCAAGTTCTAACATGTCATTCTGGGACTTTTGGGGTGGGGGGGGTCACTTTTATGGTTAAGCTTGAAACAACTGCTTTAACTGTCTGTGCATCTGTCAGTAAATTTCTATTTCTTACAATCATAATTATTATTTTAAAATAGTCATTACTTAAGTAAACTTTATGCCATAGAAGAGAGTTAGAAGAAAATGAGTAAATTAGCCTTTGCCTTAGTTTTGCTCTTTTATAAAAACTACTCATATATACACAAAAACTGCTATACAAATCTATTACTCACATAGTATCATATGTAAAATGTCTTAGGTCATTCAGAGAAACAGCACACAAAATCAAAGTAAGTTGTTACATTAGGAAGTGCAAATTTTTTTGTATTTGAAATCATTTATTTTAAAGATAGTTTTAAAAATGAAGACATCTTATTCTCCCAAGGTCACCAAAGGTAAGTACTTTTTAAAAAAAAATTGCAGAGGAAATGCTTTGTACTCAGAAGAAAAGACCATGTTGTTATACTAGCATCTACATTAGTTTCGTCCTATCACAGAATGGTGTCCAACGAGTTCCTCCAAAGAGGAAGTGGGGACCTCAATTCAGTGCCTCTCCCCAAAGTTCTGGACTCTAATCACAGGACATGTTGGGGAGAAACATGGAAAAGTAGTCAGAAAAAACACACAATTAGGCTTGTGGGCCCTCAACACTGTGGCCCCTGTGGGCTGGAGCTGGGAATATTTAGGTTTCCTTGCAGATGGAATGTGTCAGTCTACAAAAAGTGAGGGCTCCTTCCACAGGGGAAAACCAATGGCCCAGCCACAGGTAGAAAAGCAATGGCTCATGTTACAGGTAAAAGGCCCACTTCATGGATAAAGGAATGGTCCATTTATAGTTGAAGGACTGATTTTCAGGAGAAAGGGTCAACCCAAGTCCTTTTTAAGACTCAGGAATTTAGGACTGAATGCCTTAGAAGGCGAGAAAGCCAATGTAACCCCTAGAAGGGGGTCCCAAAAGTGCAGTTTTTAAAATTAAAAGTACAATTTCAAAATTATGACTTTTCTTGTCTCCTTTCTGTCTGTCTTACCTCAGTTATTTGAATATATGATATTTAGCAACTTAAAGAAATTTGATAAACCTTTAGAAAAATTAAGAAGTTTAGACAATGTTATAACCAAAAGCACCATTTATTTGCTCCCAAGTAAAAATGATCTCATAAACTTATTCACAACTAATCCAAAAGAGGGTGAGAGTTTACTTTGAGATCTAACATAGTTGAGACACTGTACAGAGAGAGACTGTGAGGGTCAACACCTGGAGGGACCCATCACTGTAAACTGCAGGTGAAGAATATGTGCAGCAGGGACACCCATTATGGACACTCCATCAGTTCCAGGTATAGGCAGCCCCTGTTTGGTTATTTGGGGTTTTTTTAAGTGTAAGTTATCCCCTGTGGACAGTCACATCAATGGAATGTCTTTCACATAGAAAGATTCATAAGATTGCAAAGTGAAAGGCAGAACAGAATTTGGAACACAAAGCTCTCTGCATCCCTTAGATGATTCTTTGGGGAGCCTGAGGTGGCCCCACATGATTAGCTCCAATTTGTCTTTGACCCAGAGTGTAGAGCCACTTCTGCCAAAATTACCAAAGGCACTAAATCAAGATTTCATGCAAAGGCATGTGCATAACAGTAGCAAGGTGTGCTCCCCTCTAAACGCCACCTGGTTTTTCCTTCCTGTGAATCTAACCCCTCAGATAATGTGCTGCACCTCTTGCCAGGTCCTGCACAATGTGGAGCCTGGTGGGGATAATCAGGGGACAAGCCAGAAAGAGGAGCACTGGGTTACTTTTTTTTTCATGTAAAGAAAAAAGCTCAAAGGAAAACATAGATCATTGTGACAAATGTGTTTTATCTTCACATTTCACTGTACTTGTCAAGAACTCTTGCCAAGTAATAAGTGTTCAGTAAACCAGGGCAAATGTCCATTAAGTAAAGGCATCCCATACTTCAGTCACACCTCAAAATATGACCCTTGTCTTGATGGTTTCCTTTCCTTCTGTTAGTAGTGTAGGTAAATTAAATGGAGGTGATAATGTCTACCTTTATTTTGCCTTCATTTATGCAGGAGGAGGGGGATTGCTAAGGTTTAAAAAACAATTTCAGTTCTTTTTTTAATTTGCTCTTTGCTATTGTTCAAAATATACTGATTCCCTCTATGATTCAAAGACTTCAGAGATTCACATTGAATTAGAAGACAGTTTTATAACTTTGACAGGATGTAACCAGAATGATAATTTACAGAACAAACCATTGATTAAGAAGAATGGAGGAGTATAGCTGGGATGACTTTTCAAAGACATAATGGAACTTCAGTAGCTGATGGAAAAACAATCCCAAGTCACCTCATGCTTCCTACAGCAAGCCTGTCACTCCTTTCTCCTCATGTTTCACCCGTGGAATCAAGTATACAGCAGCTATAGGAGTGACTTCAAGCTTCCTCCAGCTGACAACGGACCAAAGAGGAATCCTGAAGCTACCCGTACACCATCATGCTTCAGTTCATAGTGTTCTCTCCAGATATGTTCAGGCATTCTCTCTTTCTGTACATCTCAGAAATTGAAAGGCTCAGTTCAGATAGCTACCTCCTCCATAACACTATCTTCAACTACTTTTGCCAGAGTGATCTCACTCCCTTCTACAGATCTATTAATGATTACTTAATGAACTTTTTTTTTTTTTTTTTGGTACCGGGGATCAGACTCAGGTCTTTGCGCTTGCGCAGCAGGCGGTGAAACCACTGAGCTAAATCCCCGGCCCTCCTTAATGAACTTTTGAAATTTTTTTGTGTAGTCTTTTTATTCCCCTTCTCTTTGCCAAACAAACCAACAAACAAACAGTCTTTGTCTATTTGACCTTACACAAAGAAAAGATGTTTCTCAATTTACAAAGAAGTTACAACCTAATAAACCCAGGGTTAGTTGAAAATACTATAGGTAGAAAATGCATTTAAAATACCTAATCTTCCCGACATCATAGTTCAGCAATTCGGCACTCTGTAGAGTATCCATTGTTCACCCTCACGATGATGTCACTGGGCAGTGTACTGTGAGTTTTGAATGTGATCTTTTCCTAGGAGAGCAATGTGTTGGTTAATAGATACTCTCTCATAATGGTAGGTAGGGAAGGAGGGGCTTTAGGAAATGTGGAAAAGTTGAAAGAGTTGGGGAATGTGTTAGGGGATAAATAGAGGTAAATTAAGGGTCCATGATGCTACAGTCTCACTCCCTGAAATTGCCACATTCAGTTTATACCTAGGCTGGGGTTATTCTTCTCAAATCCTTAGATGTTCATATAAATGAACATGCAATATCATTGTCAATAGAAACAATAATTTTCATATGACCGACAGCACAATCATCAAGTACTATAAATTCTGAGTATCAGTGGACAACCTTATCTTTTCTGCCCAGTATAAAGTCTCCAGTTTGATCTCACAAAGAGTCTGGAAATCACTTCTTCATAAAGAACCAGAAATGTACCCATTATATGCCTTGGCTGATCTGTAGTTGGCATCTCAATATATGAATTCCCTTAGGCTGAGAATGTGACTCTATAATTAAACTTATGTTGGTGTTGCTTTTCATCTATTTTTCCTGTCAGTGAGTAAACTGTTTTATTCCTCTCATTTCTCCACATTGAAATCTCAGTGTTGTAATGGGTCTCCCATGGTTCCGAGCAGTTATTGGTTCTTGGGGGGAAATGCTCCTGTGGCATTATTGATTGCAGCCTTCATGAGAAGGACAGTGATTTACTATGTTGCTTCCTGTGCAGCTGGGAATTTGCTATATAATGACAGGGCCTTCTGTGGCATTCTCAGCCTCAACCTGACAACAGATCTAGGGATTCAGCTACTTGTACTGAAAAGAAAATGTCTTCATCCTACATCACATTCTGTCCCTCAAAATAAATGCAAGTCAGTGAGAGGTTAATGAAGACATGGGGATGAGCACACTGGATTGTGACACTGAAACTGAGGCTGTTCTGCTGTCTTTGAAAAGCCTCTTACCCTGGCCTGGCCTCCTAACAGCTCCACAGTGTTGCCTCATTGTTTTTCTAGTCTTTCCACAGCTGCCTGCTTTCTCAGCCACACACTCAGTGATCCACGCTCTGTCTTAGTCTGTTCAAGCTGCTGTAACAAAATACTACAGGCTAAGTGGCCTAGACAACAGAAATTCATTTCTCATAGTTCTGGAGACCAGGAAGAGTGAGATCAAAGTGCTGATCAATTTGGTTCCTGGTAAAGGCTCTCTTCACTTCCTGGTTCGCAGATAGCTACCTTCTTGTTCTATCCAGAAGAGAGAGAGAGAGAGAGAGAGAGAGAGAGAGAGAGAGAGAGAGAAAGAGAGAGACTCTTCTTACAAGGGCCTTAATCTTACTCCAATCATGGAGCTCTAGCATCATGACCTTATCTCAATCTAATTAGGATTCACAGACCCCACCTCCAAATACTATCATATTGGGGATACAACCCTAACTTATGATTGGAAGTGGTGGGAAGAGCATCCAATTCACAGCACATCCTAGCATTCTGTTTATTTTCTTGAGTAGAACATCTGAATGGACATTTGACCTTAGACAGCACTGTGGGTTTGTACTTAACCATTGTCTATGTCAATATTCAGTTCTGAAGAGAAAAGTTAAAAACATGACAAAGGGACTCTAATACAACATTGTGGATGTACTGATTAGTAGTTATAATGATTATAATAATATGTACTTAGATTAAGAAATTAACAATGTCAGGTATCATGCTGAGCCCTTGGCACATACAATATGATTTAACATCAATATTATTCTATTACATAGATTAGAAAGATTGAAGCTCAGAATAGTCAAGCTACTTTGCCAGTATGTACTCAGGAAGTAATGGTAAGAGAATTCCACCCACATTTGCCTAACATTCATAATTTTAAGAACTCCATTCTCCTTTTCCAAAAATCCATCTTTACTTCCATTCATCCAAATTTCCTAAACCCTTATCTGTACCTACCTGTTATTCTTTGACTACTTTTTAGTCACCAATGATTTATTATGTATGTGTCTTCCATCTACCTGGAAGCTTACAAATAGTAGAATCCATATCATCTATTTACCTCGTACTCACTAAAATGTCTAGTAGCACCCTTTGTAGCCTTCACTTTCTCTATGAGTTGTATCTTGATTTATCATAAGTAAAAGTGTTAAGACTGATAGAGGGGTAGGGGAAGATGGGAGATAAACTGAATAGCTCCCATTGGTTCTCTGAGAGATGCTAGAATTTGATAGACCCTTCCATCAGATTGCTGAATATCATCTCTTTGAACACTACCTGGTTTAATTCCCAGATATATCCCTACAAGCAGCCTTTGTACAGAGCTGAAGAAAATAGAATTCAAATTTTGAAAAAAAAATTTAATAAGAACTCTGCCTAATGTCATCATGCTATGATTGGTAATATCCACTCTTCCCTTTCTTGTATACTCTACCTGAGATGTTCACCCCAGGACTGGCTTCTCTTGTCATGCATCATAGACCAGTTCTTATACCGGAAAGACCTGAGGGATCTCTAGAGCTCTATGGACTGTCACTGACACTCAACATGATGTCATTTAGTTCTCAATGTAACAAGATGTTTAGAATCTATATTCTGATTTAGCTTCCTCTGATCCATGTTGCAGGTCATGCCCCAAAGGGAGGACTGCAAGTCCTCTTTTTCCATCATGCCCATAGGAAAATTACTTCAAAACAAATTCACTATAGTCTCATAGAGAGCAGCCCCTCATAGTGTCATCTAACACAGTAATAATAGCTACAAAGTGGATCTGTTCCTCACATTACCTTGTTGCTATGATAGTATGCCCCTCTGATGTATATAAAATGCTGTTATTTAAAGTGATCTATATAGCTTCAGTTTTACCTCAGTGATACTTTTATTGGGAGGTATTACCCTTTTTTTCTCAGCTGGAAAAAGAGACACCATAATATCCAATATTGCTCACTATTTCATATAAGGTAAATATTCCTCACAATGTACCAATATTCTAAGAAATTTAGTTGCTGATAAATCTGACTATCCAAATATAAGTAAATTTTATTTCCACAGTTATTTATTAAGGTTCCTATAAATATTTCAGATCCCCACATAGCTGGGTTGCTTTCATTTCTAATTCAGCAAAGTTTATAACAGCTTTGAGAGGCTGATTATGTCCAGTATGGAGTAAAGATATATGAGAATTTGCAAATGCTTGTATTTTATACATACACATATATGGTATTACCAGACCTATTTCTGAATAAAGAAGTCAGCCACTTAGGCCCTCTGACAACTGTTCTCAGGTCTGAATGGTCAGTTTTTATCAAGCCTCTTCTCTGAGTTATTGAAGCCTCCTCCCATAACATCATCAAGTAAGTAAACACCAGCATGCATACAGCTTCCACTATTACCATGGAAAGTAGCAAGCAGTTCTCCTGAGCTTCACAGGAACTCTGGGAACCAACTTCCCTCTCATAACAGCAGCAAATCCGTATCGACTCTACTGCACTTTATCCAGCCACATAGAGTCAGAGAAAGTGGAGTATTCCCTCTCTATCTACTGATAAATTTTATTTCTAATAACTGCTGAAAACTTCACTCCTGTATGCAGTTGGTCCTGCTGGTTGAAGAAAAGAGATCCATTATCTGAGGTAATACATAAGTCTCATTAAGAAGATGGAATAGACTAATTCCCAGCATATCTCCCATGCGTGGGAAAACTAAATTGTGAAGCAGAGCAGTAACATATCAATTATCCTTTCTGCATGGAATCAGATGAGTCTCACTGCTATTTTATAATACATTATGTAATTTTTTATAAATAACCACTTATACCAGAGTACCTCAGTTTGCTGCCTCATAAAAAGAGACAGCTAACACTTCCAACTTACTAATCAGACTTATTCCTGAAATTACTTAAGGAATTCAAGTATTCCGCTCACTACCTATATTCCTGTTAAAGAATCCTTACTGTGGAATCATGATTAACATGTACCCCAAAAGCAAGCATTTAGTATTAGCCTAAAATCAAATACTACATACTTGATGATATTACAATTTTAATGAAGTTGGCTCCTATCAACTAAAGTAAAGCTAGCTATTAGGATCAAAACCATTTCTGGGGGTCTTGTGTTACATAATAATTTGTAATCAGTTTAGTTTAAATAATTGACCAGGTTTGTCATCTCAAGTAATATGTGAAATATTTGGAAACAACTCCATTTCTTCAGAAGGCTACACATTTCTATTCTATTCTTATTTGCATAGTTAATTTTATCAACAAATTTTTATATGAAACTATAATATCCCCAAATATAGAAATTTCACTTCACATGAGACAGATCAATGGAAGTTCCCATATAAAGACTGCTTGCTAACGCAAATGATGAAGTTGAGCACTCCCTTGTATTCACTTGCAGGCTGTGTAACAAAAATGAGACAATGACCAGAGAAACGCTTATCAGATTATAAGGTGATATTCAAAACCAGAAAGCCATTACATTTGTATGTGTCCTGGTTTTCAAAAAACATCTTAAATATAATAGGGAGAAGAAAAGCATAAATTCTAAAGGTTTCAAGTGTTAGATGAGTTTGACCCTAAATATGATTCAGAAGTCAATCAGAAGACAAATTCCAGAATTGGAAAAGCGCTCAAAAAGAAAATTGGGCCTAGATGACAGGCTTAACTCTCAGATTCTGACCCTGAGGCTTCGCAGAGTGTTTTGCAGTCTATGTGTATTAGTGGGCGGAGCTGTCCTAACAAAATACACAGGCACCTATTTCTCCATGACTGGAAGGCTCCGAAGTCCATCATCTGGGGGCCAGGGCTGCAGGCTCCTTTGGAGGCCTCTTCTCTTGGCTCTCAAGGAAGCCCTAAGCATGCGCACGACCTTTTCTGTGTGTGCAGAGCGCACGCCCGCTGGTGTATCTTCTTCTAAGGGCATGAATCCCTCCAGATCAGAGTTGCACCCTCATGAACTCATTTCACCCTAATTACTTCCCAAAGGTGCATGCACAAATAGCATCTCAACGGGGCTTAAAAGTTCAACGTGTGAATTTTGGAGGAATACAAATATTTAGTCCATAACACCATAATATTTGAGTGCCATGTTTTAAAAATCCATAACAAATCAAGTTAACAAATATTTACTGAGATAATACAGAAGGAAAGTCACTGTGGTTGTAGTATGGGGAATAGAACAAAATACATAATTTAATCTCTGTCTTCTAGGAGTTCATAATGCAGTTGATTTTTTTTTTTTCTTTTTTTGGTACCGAGGATTGATCTCGGGACCTTGCTCTTGAGAGGCAGGCTGCGGAACCACTGAGTTAAATCCCCGGCCCTATAACGTGGTTGAGAAAACAAGGAATTCACAAGGTGAAGAGTATGTATCAAATATAAATAACAGTTTATACTGGAAGCGGAGATCTCAGGAAGCTGTGTGTGGTTCCATGCTAAACAGTAGCATTTTTTGAGATGAAATGGAATACGATCCTGAGAGGTGTGGAGGAGAGAGAGACCCTGCTGTCATTCATTTACTCCTTATTTACTAAGGCATCAGATAAATCAGGAGCTAGAAATACAAAATTAGTAGTGCTTATCATATGGAGGAAAGGAAAATGCCAGTAAACTCAAGATCAAGACTGAACTCCTTAAATAACTTACTGGTCTGATCCTTCCCCTATCCATGGCCAAGTCCCAGGGAGCTTTGTCCAATTCCTCAAACTGCCTGTGTCTTCTCTCCACATGCATGGCAGTTTCATCTGCTCAGACTGCTCCCTTCCCAACCCACCACCTACCTCTGTCCTACTCACTCCCGATCTCCCATCTTCTGCAGCACTCATCCCACGAGCCTGTCCCTGCACTGCCTTTCCTTCCAGAGCCAAAGTCTGGTGACCTCTGTGCCCTGCGCCTTTCAGAGCACCAATCACGCTCTGCAGCAGAATTACACGGCAGCATAATTGCAGCTTAGTGTCCCAGGAACAGTTTTTGTTTCTTCTCCCATTTATAGAAACGTTATAGCATATTCAGAATCATGATGGGAAAAAAAATTGAAAGTGGGATTCTCTTTTTACAAATATCTAAACAAAGAGAATCTGATTGATCTAGTCACCATAAAAGTTATATTACTATCTTAACATTCTTCAGGAAAAAAGCTTTGTATCAGAGTTGGAATAATGTTAAATATAATATGACATAGATAAAATTTGAAATATAATTTTCTTAAAAATCCTTTAGATTTTCTATCTATGAATTTAGGGGAAAAGCATTGTAAAATTGTTTTCTGAAAGTCATGCTATTATTGATGATCTAACTCTTGGCTGAGAATTTTAATTAAGTGTGCTGAATCTATTTGCCAATTTAAATACAAATATGCCATGAGTTATCTATCTATATCTATCTATCTATCTATCTATCTAGAACCTCTACCTTAGGAAATATTATTTACATCATAAAATAATCTTCAGTTATTAAACACCTACTATAGGCAGTTCTCAGAATAATGACTTCCTCCATACGTGTACATTGTCATTCAGCTTCTGAGAGCTTCAATATTTGTGCAAATGTTCAGGAGAATATCTGTTCTTTCAAAAAGATCCTTTTCCATCATCTTCTCTCTCTTATCATGGTGCCAAAGATACATATCACAATCTTTATTCCTTTTACAGAGAGCACACACTTCAAGATCCCATTTATTTTAAGGCTTGGTTGCCAGACTCAAAGATAGGAAAATATTCATAAAATACAAAAAACGCACTACACAAAATAAGTTTGCCTTTATGACACTTTTTCCTAAGCATACATTTGAAAGGTGCATGCAAGAAGATTTTGTATTGCCTGCAAAATAACTGACTGTAAGCAGGGAGGATCACTGCCAGTTTCCCAGTCCAGAATGAAAGGATTTTCCTCTTTACCCTATAACCCAAATATCACACTGAGCTTAAGGATGTAGCTGACATTTTAAAAGATCACCAAAAGTGTTCTCTTTCCAATTGCAATTATGCCCTCTATCTCAGTGGGAGCCATTGTCTGGGTCTCCTCAGCTCTCTAGCTTCTTTCTGGCTTCCTTTCATTACCTTGATTATTCATTTGCCACCCAGCACTCATTTTGTGAAAGATCATGTCTGCCATTTCTATAATGAGTGCTTGACTTTTACTGCCAGCATAAACACATAAAATATATAATAATTAAAGTTCACTAGTCACCGAAGTCTTGAGATCCATCATGTTGCTAATTTGATTTTTCAAGCAATTGCTTTTCTGTGAACAAGGCTGATTTTGCACCCCCCCCCCGGGCAGTGCAGGACTTATGGTGGAAGGAGATGGGTTTAACCTAGAGAGATCATTTTGAATGGACACCATATGGTTCAACTTTGAGGCTCATCTTCAACCAAATAATATAGGTATAATGTATGATAGTTCTCAGAGGCAACAAATCTCCTCAATATTTGAACATAAAAATTTTTCTAAATGTCAGAGATTAAATAATGCCATTTTCAAAAAAAAACTGCTGCTTAATAAACAGCACACCTTATATGGAGGGTTGGGGAGCTCTAAGGAGAAAGTTCACTGAAATCACTAAGGGAGTCTGTATCACCTAAGTAGGAAATGTTACAATCTGTAGACTTGCACTCAGTTAGGACAGGATTTCAGAACACCACTTATTTGTTTGGACATACAGTACTTCCTTGTTTTGATAATATTTACAAAGTCCCTTAAGTGCTTCATGATAATGAATTCATCTGACAGTTACTTTAATCACAAAGAGATTAATGAGCTCATGTGATATTCATGTGGCCCTCTGGGAACATCAGGATGCGTTACACAGAGTGTAATGTTTGTAAATGTATACAGTGGAACGCATGTTAGCCAAGGGACTTGAGGAGTCAAACTCTGAGTTAATAAAGAAGCAGGAAACAAAGAGGCAGCTTCCATTTATACAAGTTTTTCATTTGTTTGTTTTTACAAATAATAAAGATCTTGTTGATGCATTCAGTCAAAGCACAGAAGCCAGAAGACCTGAGTTTGATGGTTGAATAGATCACTTATAACCATGTATCCTTGGGAAACTTTCTTCACCTCTGAGCTTCAGTCCCCTCGCCTGTAAAACAAGAACTTAGTATCATCGATGTCTTAAAGCTTCTCATAAGAATAAAGAGAGAGGGGTGGAATGATCAATCAATCAGTCAATATAATTTCTTCCTCACAAGTTTATTTTAAAAAGTAAATTAGATAATATGCAATGTTTCTGAAAAGCTTATAAACTTTGCAGTATTATGCATCCATTTATTACTGCTATCTCTGGAAAACAAGTATTCTAGACATGGAGTTTATTTCCCATAGGCAGAAAAAAGAATGCCTTAGTTACATTAGTTATAGGTAAGCACATGTACACTGTTTTCTGAATAAGAAAACCAGATCTGATCAGTTAAAGACTTACCAAATTATCTTTTTCCAATTTGATAGTGAGCTATCAGGTTTGAAGTAACACAGGAAATTTCTCTTTTTATATAGGCCTCTGCCATGTAGCAGCCTTCAACAGTAACAGATTATGATTAAACTGAGCCCAGCAGAGGGGAACTAGGTAGGACTGAAATCTGATCTCCTTTTCCAGGTCCTTTCCAGGGCTAACATGCTGGCATTCTCATTAAGTGGGAATAGTCATTCTTTACCAACCTGAAAACCCTCTAATTAATTTATAGTTTTTCCAGTGAAACATAATTTAAGACACTTCCACATCTTTAGATTAAAAAACATACCAGCTTTTCTGCCTCCTTCAGTTAATTATTTTACCCATTTTTAGAAAATCAGAATCACTTCCTTGGAATTTTCTTTTAGGAGTATAATATCTTCCCACTCCCCTTGACTTCAATCTAAAGCTGCAATTGCCTAGAAAATGATTCAGCAAATGCAAGTCTCTGACAACGAATACCACCTAATCTTGAATGGATAATGCCATCATTCTTTAGGGACATGGATAGTCCTCATCTCAGGGTAAATGTGCAAATGTTTACTCCGGGATAATTACAGAACAAAGGAACTCCAAAATCCCTCAAAAGAGCATACTGTCAAAGGCTGGGGTTTTAGTTCAGTGGCACCATGCCTGCCTTTGCAAGTGCAAGGTCCTGAGTTTAATCCCCGGTTTGAAAAAAAAAAAAGAGATTATACTGCCATTGTTAATACAGTATGTGCCTCAATGTTTTTCTTAATGTGGTCAAACAAAATCAGCACATAATCACTCAATGTGCATTTTAAGATACACACATAATAATGTTGAATATCAGCCTAGGATTCTTTTGCTCAATTCAGATGGAAATCATTAATTGGCAAAGTGCAGCTCTGCCAGCAGTTCTGATGTCACCAGATGACAACCAGGTAATGCTAGAGGCCAACAGTTGGCACAGCCAACTGCTGGTCACACTACTGCCAGCCACTGTCTGATGTCACTTGTGCTGAACACCATAGGTCAATTCTGCCAGGTGTGGTGTCTCTGCTGCTGGTCTTTGTTGCCTACTGGTCTCTGGAGCTCTCTGGTGTTAAAAGCTCTGGGCATTTTTTGTTTTTCTTTGGAAACAGCCACTCTTTCTACATTAATCAGGATAGAAATCCCAAATAGATTTATAGGACTTTTGAAGCCCACACTATCCAGGAAATAAATCAGGAGTGGGTTTACAGGAACATCCAAGTGAGTCTGTGTTTTAAGAAGGACTGTGCTGCAGCACAAGGGGGACAATGCACAGGAACCAGCCCATCTAGACTAAACCTGAGAAGTGGCTGGAAAGTGCCACTTACGTAGGAACTATAGGCCTGTTTCACTGAGGGGCAGGGCTGAAACCAGGAAATCTTCTGGAAGGCTTGCTATGAACACTGGGTATGCAAATAAGGGGACCACATCCATCCCTTCCTGATCTTAGCCACTCCACATTGCCCCCCTCTTCATTCTCAAAAATGCAGTAGTATCATCTGAAGTGGTAGGAGTTTGGGAAGACACCAGGCTGCCTGTCTGGCTGCACTCATATTGGCGTGGAAAATGGCAGTTTGCTAGTCAGGGAGGACCCTGAAGCAAACTGTCCCAGCCTATTAGGATGCAAAGGGGAGCAAAAGGAACAAGAGGGAGGAGCAGACAGCCTGGAGCTAAGCCACATGCCCCTCCAGCCAGCAGGGGAAAAATAAGAGTCAGGTACTTCCCCATCTGTCTCAATAATGATCATTACTACACATTAATTCGTGGTCAAAAAAGCATCTATAAGAATCATAGTCCCTGGCTCATAAACGGACTCTGACACTGTCATGACCCTTTCATTCTGTCATTTAGGGCCTCTGAACTGCAATCATATTTTCAACGAAATGGGAAATGTTGACTAAGAAGAGAGTTATCAGCTCTGTGGGTCCCAAATCAGGTCAACAGACAGAGCCAGTCAACCAAATCTGGCTTCTGGCTGGTTGTTTGTTTGTTTTGTTTTGTTTTTAAATAAAGGCCATTTGTTTACGTACTGTCTACAGCAGCATTCACACTGTAAAGTCAGAGCTAACTCACTGTGTCAAAGACCATATGGCCCACAAAGCCTAAAACACTGCCTATCAGGTCCTTAATTATTGTAATTTTAATAAATTGCTGACCTTTGGTCTAAAAGGCAATATTCATCAACTTATTTGAAAATCTCATGAAATACTGCTCACTTGTATGATCTTAGTCAATCATGGTAGATTAGACTTAACCAACTAGTATTTCATTCAGCTAGCTGGAGAACTAGTTAAAAGTCCAACCTAAACAAAAGAAATAGCTTCTAATAGTCTGCCCGTAGTTATTTGATATTACTGAGGTATTACATGTCATCAATAAATATCTGTTCTATCTAATGCTGCTAAATGATCACTAAGACATTTTGTTACAGGGATACTTGATTTACATGAAGCTGATGGAATTTGTTATTATAACTATGGTACTCAAAATGTGATATCAGATATGCCAATCAGAGCACCATCATACCTAATTGCGTAAATCTTAATATTTGATAAGTACTTTTGCTTAAAGTTTACCTATATGTTTGAAGACTAGAATGAAAGAAAAGAGGAATGAGAAACCTATTGAGCTGATGTTTTTCTTAAAATCATTTGCATGCTATTAACTCTTTTACAGTAATCATGGAGAGGAAAAATTTGTAAAAATTAAGCAAATGAACTTAATAACATTGATATTTGGGCCAAAATAGATCCATCCAGTGTACTAAAAATATTTTTTTAGATAGTCCCAAATTTCTTTCTCAGTGATAGCCAACACTAACCATTACTGAATAATGAGACTCCACCTTAAATATCTTTTGAATTTTGGTCACATAAAACTCATTAGCATGTACAAGTACAATATTTTTGAAGTATAAAAATGACATATTTCATCTTCACCTATGCCTAGTTCCATGTGGCCTTACTACTTCCAAATTGAAAAAATACCCAGCAGATCTCATATCATAGCATTTCATCAATACATAGCTAGAAATTTCCCTCACTATGATGGGCCAAAAGGCACGAAGACTTAAAATGTAAAACAGAAGAGGAAAGTGACTCCTCCTCTGCCAGTAGTTTCCAAGGGTTAGGAAGCAAGACAGGCAAGGGGAGAGGCACTAGACTGAAAAGCACCCAGGATAGAGCAGAGGGGCAGAGGCTTCCCTTCCCATTAGGGTGTCTCTCCCAAGGGAGCCTCCAGGGCACACTGGCCTCTACACTAACAAAGAAGACCTCATGGTTGAGAAGCCAAAGCCACATGGTCAGGCAAAAGCAAAAGTGATGTGAATGCTGGGTTAGACCATAGAGACCTGCCTTGGGAACTTCCACAGTGAGTGGCAAGATTCCACTGGAAGTCTGTCTAAGGGCTACAGAAGACTCACATGCTTGTTGAGGGAAATGAGAGAGACTTGGAAGGAGTCCTCATTACAGTCCAACTTCGGCCATCTTCAGCAGACTTAAAGTCTCTGTAGACTTCAGCTACATCCACCAGCTAATGTCCAAAGACAGGACCCAGTTCCAACACACTTTGAAGGAGAACCACCCAAGCAAATACAAGGACAGCCAAGAGACCAGCAGCTTCCTCCCCCTGAACCCATAAAATAGGGGGTATAATGCTGTCCTGTATAAATTCTAATGTCATCTTGAAAAAGAGCAAGGGAAAAGGGAAGGAACTAAAAAAAAATTGAGTAATTCTCTCAAGTAGATTGAACTAAGGCTGGAGACATGCAAAATTCTTAGATGAGATTAAATTTTAAATCAGATTGAGCTAAATTTAGTTTTGTTCCCACTGCTCAGTGGGAACAGTCCTCTTGAAGATCAAGTAAGTTATGAAGGAAAGCTACATTTCCCTTGCACTTCCTTTGCACGCCCAAATCACAGTGTGAATAAATTTGCAATCACATTACACTTATATTGTTTGGTTTAGAGGAAACATAGTGATGACAATGTTACACAGGGTTGGACAGATCTCTAAAACAAAAAGGAATAACTCTTCTTTGAATATTTATGTGTTAGAGGCTGTGTGGGGTAATAGAAAGAGGTGTGTTGAAAGACCGACCTGAATTCTGGCCCCTGGGTCAATCACTGGCTACCAGTGAAAGGTCACTAAAAGGTCATTTAACCTGTAGAGCAGTAAGATTATATGTTGAATTTGGAAAGTGTGGGAAATTTCTCTGCTGTATTAGCCCATTCACCTATAAAGTAGGGGAAAGGAAAAGAGAGAAGAAATAATGTCCACAGTTGTTTTTATTCTCATAATTTATGCTTCTAGGAGGTAGGAAATCCAACTACAAAGGAATCAAGGAGCTCCTACAGAAAATAGAAAGAAAACAATTATTTTCTCCTAGCTTCTTTCCTAGTAGAAGTGTCTAAAAAGACAACTGCCAGTAACATTTTTTTTACAGATGGCTTAGCAGGAATGTATAAATGTAAGGGCCATGATCCCAATAAAATTGGAAAGGAACCTACAGATTACTGTATTCTTCAAAAATAAAATCTGAGTCAGTATGTGGGGTGAAAGATTTGCATCCATTATTCAGCACTCTGTTTTGTTGCAAATTAATTTGAAAATCAATTTCTAGAATAGCGATTAAAGATAAATGATCAATGATACATGCAAGACCCACATACAAATGAGGCTATTATCTTCAAAGTAAGTAGAAAGCTTCCCGAGAGGAACTTCAAAGCCTGTTGAATATTCAAAAATAAAAGAAAAAAAAATTTTTTTCTTCCCTATTGCCTTCCCACTGAAACTTGCTAGTTTAGATCAATAAAAAAATTCAGTGCATGCAGGGTTGATCTACTAACCATTTTCAAACTCCAGTCCATTTTTATAGACTTCTAAACTGTTTCTGTTCAATGAGATCACAAAATTTTTAATGCTTTTGCAAAAGAAAGAAATTCAGTGTTCTTGCCAGTGAATGGATCATTCAATGATTCAAAGGCATATAACTCCATTAAGAAGAATGTACCTGAACAGGTCCAAAGAAAGAATGATAGTCACACATGCTAACAATAATAATGCTGTCTTTCAAGTGCCAGCAGCTTCTACATGCCAAGCAGTGAGCAAAGTGTTTTCTATATGTGGTCTCATTAACTCCACAAAGCCTCAAAAGCAAGTGGGGTAAAAATGGCAGGAATTTTTCTGACTACACTTCAAGGAAAGGTTTTAGGGATCCAACAGTCTAATAGCTAATTCTGTTGTTAATGGTTTAAGTGTTTACAGCACCACAAAGTCTATACACATTTCAAGCTCATAGGTAAATGAACTGCAGTTTCTCTTTGCTTTCTATTAGCAAACACTGTCATCTTGTGGACACTGCACACATAACAAAATAGGTTATGGTCCCATGATGCCAAAAACATTCTTTGCCTTCAGTAAGAACTGGATCTTTGCATTGTTATATGTGCACATCATTGTGCTTTACGATTAAAGGGTAAAATTCTTCTTTATGTGTTTTATGTGTTTTTAAGCTGCACTTAATGGGGCCACACCACGTTAAGATCGGAAAAGAAAACACATCTCATTACTTATTACAAGAATTCATCTTGTCAGTCTTCACAGCAGTGCATCATATTTTACCAAACTTTCTTTACCTAATCCTTAAATTTGGCTGATCCTTATTATGTTAACAAAATTATTTAACAAAATTAACAAATTTTCATTAAAATAACAAATAATAAAAAGGAGAGGGTATAGTTAGAGTTTTCTAATAGAATTTCCAGGAGTACTTTACTTTAGATTTTGTAGCAAGATTTTATGACAGATCCTTTGGCTTCAGAAGCATTTTCATTCCCTTCCAACATGCTATCTAATGCCAGGCTGTTTTCCTAGGATCAGTTCTGGGCACTTGGAGCGAGACCGAGGGATCTGGTGGTCCACACACTTTGTATATCCACAGAAATGGGGCCCGCCTGCAGTGCTTTGGCTGCCTGCAGTTGTGATGAGCTAGAGATGACTGTACAAAGAGACCTTTGTGCCTTGGTCCATCTCGAAGGCACCTGGAGAAGACTCTTCCCCCTCCCCCCAGGAACTCCTACCACTCACCTGGGTGAACACAAAAAAATTCTACAGTTAAACCAATTCTTTTTATTTACTGCCTTTCACTCCTATTAGAATTGAAATGGGAGGAGTATAATGTGTCTACTTCAATAATTATTTTAAAAGCTAAACTATTGTCCAAGTTTGAAAATATAAGGAGACAGAGTAGGAGAATGAAACACAGAGGTCTTGGAAAAGGAGTAAGCAGTAATCAGTCTCTGAACTGGTGAAAGAATGAATGAAGATAAAGGGAGGGCATTGAAAACACAGCTCCACAGTGTGGCCCAGACCATTCTGGATCAATGTGCAGTCATGGTTTAGAATAAATGTTGTACCCAAAGAAATGCCTGGCACATGTGGTCTCTCTTTAGGTATTTATTGAATGAATAGGTGACTAAGGAAGAAATAAAATAAATTTTAAAATGACCTCCATGATAAGAAGAAAGAGTAGGATCTTAGGAAAGGTTCATTTACCAAAAGCTGTGCCAGGCAGAGTCTATCAATAAATATACACCTGCTCCATGATGGCCAGTGTGGAGGACGGTGAGGATGCAGTATGAAGGGGATCAGATACTGACGAAGTACCTTCAAGCATTAGAAATGGTAAGTGCTATGAGGAAAATGCTGGCCCTCTCACAGACACTGGCCAACACACTGCCATGGGCAAAGAAGAGCAGCGTGAGTAACTTGGGACCTCGTTTAGTGTCCAGATGCAATCAGCCCTCTGTATCCATGGGTTCCGCACCCATAGACCCAACAAATTATAGATGAGAACAATTCACACAAAAAAACTGTGTCTGTACTGAACACATACAGACATTTTCTTTGTCCTCTTTCATGAACATTTTGAGTTGAGCTGTTATGGCTCCCTCAATGTCCTGAGCTGATTCCAAATGTTTAGCTTTCAGTCATTTCGACTTTGGGGGAAGCCTCAGAAGTCTCACGATGCCAGATTTGGTGAATGAGGTAGATAAGGACACATCATGTTTTCATGAGCTTTCTTTCTATTGAGTGGCACTTGGCAGCACCATTTACTGTAAATTTTTTCACGCTTTGTAAAGACACTCTCAGAAGAGGACTTCCAGAACTGCTTCAGAAAGTGGCAAGAACCATGGGAAAGTGTATTCAAGGCGGCAGTGGGGGCAGGAGGGTAATTAAGAGGGTTAAGAAGAATTGACAGCAATGTGTCTTTCACTGTAATAAATGTTTTTTGTAATAAATTTTTAAAAATTTAAACATTCACTATATATTTTGACTACCCTTCATATATAGCATTTAGATTGTATTAGGTATTATAAATAATCTAGATATAATTAAAAGTATAAGGGAGAGAATGCAGAGCTTATATGCAAGTACTATACTATTTATAGAAAGAACCTGAGCATCCTCAGATTTTGGTATCTAGAGGATCGTGGAACAAGTTCCGTGTGGATATTGAGGAACAACTGTACTCTCATTAAACGAGTCTTGCTGCAATCTCCTTTCATATCGCCCTGTACTAATAAACTCCAATTTAAGAATTATTTGTTGACTAAAGAATTATTTGATGACTAAATTTTTTCTTCAAGATATTCAGTGACTACCTTCTGCTTTTAGATAGGAAAATACTGACATAATTTGACACTATTTTTGTTATAATCCTATGGACCCCTAATATGAGATAGGTCTTATCTAACCCATTTACAAAATTTTAAGAGTACAGTAGAGGATTTTTAGCTATAGGCAGCTGTCTAGACTCTCTGGCTACTAGTGTCCTGGAATACACTTTTGGAAAGTCTTAAGATGAAAATGAATTTGTCTAGGATAGAGCCTGGAGTATGGGTGGCACATAATCCCTCATTACTCATATTCAGTTTAGAAACTTTAATTAACTGCTGTATTACAGCAGCACTCTGAGGCAACAACATTAAAAGTTCAGTTTCCTAAGAAATAAGGAAAGCTGGCCAGTGGTGTCATTCCAGCACTCTGGGAAGCTGAAGGAGGAGGATCTCAAGTTCAAGCCCAGCCTGGGCTATTTAACAACATAGCCAGACCCTGTCTCAAAAATTTTTTTAAAAGGCCTGGGGATGTGGCTCAGTAACAGAATGGTTGCCTTGTGTATGTGTATTTAAAAATTTTAAAAACAAGTTTTAAATAGGACTGGGAATGTAGCTTAGTGCAAAAGTCCTGGATTCAGTCTCCAGTACCACACATACACACACACACACACACACACACACACATGCACGCACACAAAGAGGAAGAAGAAGAATCAAGAAAGAAAAGTCCAGGCTGTGAGAGCAGCTCCAGAGCAGCCTGAGTCCTAAAGATGAGGTGAACTCCGTCCTAGCCCCCAAGGCTGCTCTCACTGTTGCTTAACTAAATGTTAGTCCCAGTGTATAAAATCTCCTTCTCTTTCTCATTTTGCTCATTCTTCTAGCCATGTGCATGACATGAAACAAATAAAAAGGTGCTCTACCACCAGAAATGAGTAATGTACTCCTCCCAGATTGGCTTCATTCTTCTGTCTAAACTTTTGAAGTCTTATCCCCAAAGAATCTAAGATCCAAGGCAAGAGTACAAATGTAGAACTATGTATCCTAAGTCTAATTATGTGAAAATTACAAGTCAAGCTAAAAACTCTTCTGTGCTCATCTTGACAAATATACTTTCATGACCTAGGAAGTCAGGGAGCAGCCAAGACCCTGCTCTGACCTGGGGGCACAGGGACTGGGCCTCTGGGTCCATACCCCCACCCCCCAGTCCTGCACAGGAAAGGGTCTTCCACACAAAATTGTGTGCACCTGTGTTCCACATCCACACCCCATCCACACTCTCTCCAAACACCAGCCTATGGACCTCTGGTGCACTCATAGCTAGAAGGTCCAGTCATCAGGAAATATGGTAGGCAGGAGCCTGTGGTTACCAAGAGTGGCTTGTAGAACACCTTTCATTCACTGGGCTTGTAGGCTGCATTACATCCTGGGTCTCACGTGACAGAAAAGGTGGCCATGATGCCTAGCTGCAACATGAAACCCCAGCCCAGGTTACTTAACAGCTTAGCAAGACCTAGTCTCAAGAAGCATGTATATAAACAAGGGCTAGGGATGGAGCTCCAGGCTAAGACTCGGAGTTCAGTCCCCAGTACCATGGGGAGGACATCCCTAGGCAAAAGTCATTGCTAGGCCAGGAAGTCCCAGGGAAAGTGAGGCACTCTGGGAACAGAACACACTCTTGGCCAGTGACAAGAGGCATGGCTATAAGAGGGCCAGAGACAGGCCAGACTTAAGTATAGTGGGAGTGAGAATAAGTTCTCTAAAAGTCATGCTTTAAACAGCTGTGGACTCTGCAGCTCTTCCAGGACTCAAGGGGTTGGGAGGGGAGGGGCTTTCTTACTTGAATTTAATGACTTTTGAATGCCTTCTGGTCAGCTTTCCCCCTTGTTCTCCAAGGTTAGATGATTTCCTCTTTGGCATTAAAAATAAAACTAGATCAGTTGTGTGAAAAACCAAAAATGATGTATTTTTATCAACTTCAAACTTGTCTCAAGGCTTTCTCCCACACTGTGTTAAATAATAGAAGTCTTTTTAATTGAATTTCTGTGTGTGTAGCATATGCCAGGCGACATTACGCCAGCATCTTGCTCTAAGCAGCAAAACATTCTTCATAAAAGCATTACAATCCAGGGGATCATTCTGTTTCTAGAGAAGGAACACAGAGCTGCAGCAGCTTGAAACCACATCAAAACAGGGCCTCGAAATGTAATTGTGAAGACACACTGCCAAGAACCAGGGGAAATAGCTGAGGTACAGAAAGAAACCAAAAGAAGAAGAGAAGAAAGTGAAAGAGGGAAGAGGGAAATGGGAGGGAGGGAGTAAGGGGAGGCGGCATTGTGCCACAACTCTGTCTGTAGAATCAAAGCACTCGTGTGCTTAGTTTCTGAGCAGTCCCCCTAAAACCTGATCTATAGACTTGTTTCCACCCTGCAGCATTGTCCTGTGGAGGTAGGGTTATAACCACAGGTGTCGTGGACCAAGGCAGTGGCCATATCCACAGTAACATGCGGTTGTGTTCTTATCCCCAAGGATCCTGGAGCTTCAACAGAGTGGTGACATGGACATCCTGAAGCACAAATGGTGGCCCAAGAATGGCCAGTGTGACCTGTACTCCTCTGTGGACACAAAGCAGAAAGGAGGTGCCCTGGACATAAAGAGCTTCGCAGGAGTTTTCTGTATCCTGGCCGCAGGCATCGTCCTCTCCTGCCTCATAGCCATGCTGGAGACATGGTGGAACAAGAGGAAGGGCTCCCGCGTCCCATCCAAAGAGGTACTTGATGAAACAACAAGCAGGCTATATGTGCAGACAGGGTGGTCACAGGGGAGAGGACAGTGAGTCATGAAAGGCCATTATTTCTTCTTTCCTTGAGGATCAAAAGTACATTTATGCAAGCAAAGATTGGTAAGACCAATGCCAGTGTCCATTGTAGCTCATATCAGATAAGGGAAGGGTAGGCTATAGTAATAGAAAGACTGCTAATTTCATGTGCCATAAGTGGCTTTGAAATTCTCCCAAATCTCAGGATAAACTTTAATTCAATGAATTTTAAGGGCCACAGTTTCCTTGACCAATTCACAAAGGTGCTTACCACCACAATTAGTCATTTAATACTTGTGTCTCTAATACTAGGCCTTAAAACTGCAAAACTATAATAAAAATAAACAGAATTTTATTTTCAACACTAGAAACTGCTTCCCTCTCTCTAAGTGTAGATCTATAGAGTTACCCCAAACTTACCAAATTTACATTAGGGAATCATTCAGAATTCCATTTTTCTTCTTTTACTTTGAATCAGTTTAACTCCTGAACCATATTAAATTTTTTGTAGGTATCTGAAAGAATAATTGGAGAATTACACATGCTGTCTCCTTTAAAGTGTCATGTGTCTTACTTTCATCACAAATTATGTGGTTGATAAATTATCTGAGAAAATATTAAGCTAAAATAAACTACTTGATTCATTTATCTTATTTCCACTGGGTGAAAATTGCGAAAATTTCTAAATCATGAAGTTGGATTCACTACAGCTTCAAAATTTGAAATAAAAAACAACCTGAATTTATAAAATGATTTGATTTGATGGATAGTTTCAAAGCAAGTATTGAACTTTCTATAAGTAGAACTTGACTCACTGCTGCCTAGGGCAAATCCTGAGAGGTTCTGCTTTAATGCACAAATAAAAATGACTTCTTATTTGCATATGTATTTTTACATGTTAATGTACTCTTTCAAACAGATTGTTTTCTAAAGCAGCGTAAGGATTCTTTCTTGACACCTTATATGCAAAATTGATCAGCACCATTTCTAAGAAAAACATGATTTAGCAAAGATAAATGTAGCTTGCTACCTTGTGTGAATGATCATACATTCTAAATAAGTGGAAGGTGAATTAAAAATTAACCGGTTTTATTGTAGCATTTTCTTTGTCGAATAAGCTTCTGGTATCTCTGTTGATGTTGATTCAATGCAAAAGACCCCATTAATGCAACATTATGGCTGAGACTTCATACTCTCAAAAATCTGGAAATTAAAGACTCCCCGAGCTCCTTATATTTTGAATTACTACATATGATGTTAAATTTTTGTGTTATTACATCTGTTGATGGATGACTGTGTTACAGTTGCCTTGGGAACCATAAAATTATATGTCTCAAACCCCTAAGGTCTTAGTGATAATACTGCATTAATGGATATTTTTATTGGATTTTAAAATGAGAAAGGAGAAGGGAAAACAGTGATGCACATCAAAATATTTTTTGCTTAGGAACCCTCTAATAGCACAATGAAAACTGTGCATACCCCAGTCTAACTCAAGACAGCCAATCCACATCCTCTCCTCTTATGATTAATAGGTATTTTTTAATCATTTAATTCATTGAGTTTGGTTATAAATAAGATAGATAACAAGGACAACTTTGCTTCTTGCCAGTTTTAATTTTTCAGGTATTAGGTTTTAATACCACTTTTACAGAAAATCTTAAGAGATTTTTGAATAGGTTTCATCTCTAAAACTCTGAAGTTTTAGCTCCCTTTTGTTTATGAAGCACTATTACAAAAACCATCAGTGGCATAGCTTAAAGCATCCTAGGTTTAGAGCCATTTAACACAAACCTGGTCCTAAATTAAAGCTACCACTCATATGTCCTGACTTGAAGGGCTGAGTATCCTGTTGACCTCACAATGTTGCCTGACTCAGATTCGAGATACCTGATGTTTATGAAATTTCCCAATTAGAAATTAATTCTCCTATGTCGACTCTTGCCATTTCTACAAAATAAAAAGCTCACATATCTCTCTAGCCCACAAGAAACAACACTTAATAGGCTTTCGAATGTTAGTGTGAAATAGTGTATCATATCCCTTTCCTCTAAGAATGGAAAGTGAAGGTTAGGAGTAAGTGGTAGACAGGAACAAAAATACAATTTGGAATGAGACTCTGGAAAAAGAGGAAATGTTGAGAAAAGAGTGGTGGAGGGCTTGGGTGGGGTTGCTAAAACCAAAGGTTTTATGTGTACAATTCTTCTTGGGCCAATCTTCTGTAGAATGGTGGTCACTCAACTACTGCTGTCCTGCCATTCTAGTTGCATGAGATGTTTGCTCACTGTCGACCTTTCACTGCAAGAAAATAGCTTTACCTGCAAATCACACTGGTACTCCCAGGAGCTAGTACAGTGCCTGGCTCATATTAGGTGCTCAGTTAAATATTTGTTAAGTGAACAAACCCCAAAGTTCAGTTAATTACATGTTTGCTGAACTACTTTTTTTTTTCTTCCATGGAAGCTAGTACTGATGAGAACCTTATTTTCTTTTTTTCATCTCCAGGATGACAAGGAAATTGACCTGGAGCACCTCCATAGACGTGTAAATAGCTTGTGCACAGATGACGACAGCCCCCATAAACAGTTTTCCACCTCGTCAATTGACTTGACCCCTCTGGACATTGACACTTTGCCTACACGCCAAGCCCTGGAGCAGATCAGTGATTTCAGGAACACTCACATCACCACCACCACCTTTATCCCAGAGCAGATCCAGACTCTCAGCCGCACACTGTCCGCTAAGGCTGCCTCTGGCTTCGCTTTTGGCAACGTGCCTGAGCACCGGACTGGCCCCTTTAGGCACAGGGCTCCGAACGGGGGCTTTTTCAGGAGTCCTATAAAAACAATGTCATCTATTCCTTATCAACCGACTCCCACCCTGGGGCTTAATCTGGGGAACGACCCAGACCGAGGCACCTCCATATGAGCAGCAAAGTCTCCTCACTGTTTCTTCTTAGGACTCCCTCGGCCAGGAGCGCTATAATCTTGTGGGACTAACATGGATGTAACTTTTTAAAAATTAAGATTATAGTAACAATTCTAGTTCTTTCTTCCCACTTTCTCCCTCCTCCCTCTCCTCTATTTTTTTCTCTTTTTTCTCTTCCTTCTCATAAATTTCCCTCCATTTGTTTCATTACTCAACCTGTTCCCCCAGAATATAGTATACTAGGATCCTATTAGTCTGCTTTTCATATACTGTACTTCAAGTATAGGAAATGTGCACTGAGTATACCAAGAGTATGTGCAGGATTGATTTTACATAAAGGCCTCTTACATAATGTTTCTCTATTTTTAAAAATATAATTGCAATAACTTCAGTCTTTTTACATTCTTCTGCTGCATCCATAAAATGCTCCACTGCTGTTGAGTGTCCTTTAACTGTGGACCAAAGGTGACCCTGCAGTGTTCGTAAGACAATTCAAAGACCATTCAGGCCACATAATATGGGAATGCAATTTTCTAGGATTACAAAAAAGCCATTAATATGCCAGTCAAGACTACAGTTAAAACTACTCTCGCACTGCAACAGTGCATATGACCTTTATGTGATTGTACAGTATTAAAAGTTTTTTCTTATGTACAGTAAACTTTATCATATGGCAGAAGCCTCTATTGTGTTAAATAACTTAGTATCTCATATATATACATATATATGCACCTATATGATGTGTATATATATATAAAGGCAGCCATTGCTATTGCAATTCATTTAATAAAGCTTTAGTTAAAGAAAAAAAAAAGTATTGTATACAGGAGCTATGTATAGTGCCAGAGGTCTTTTCAGTTAGAAAAGGCAGGTTGCTTTAATGTTATTCTGACGCACATTGTTTGCCAACAGAGAATATTTTATACTTTTGTTATTAAAACATCCAGGGCGACTTAATATTTGTTCCCAGATGTAACTCATTTGAGTAGGTTTTGCTTTTGTTATTCAGCAATGTATAAAGCTAACCTTGATAATTTTACTTTTAATTAATTATCTAAATGGAAAATGCTATTAGCTAAATCATCTCCACTACAGCACATAGAGCTCTAGAAGAGTTCAAAGGTAGCTCATCGAAGGTTAAAAATCCTCTTCCAAAGCAGTAAGCCGATCAGTACAACAACTGCAGATGGGGCACAATGGGAGCCCTAAAGGTGTATTGATGTGGCCTTAATTATGTCATTCATTAACCTGGAGAAAAAGGTAACAACCATACAGGCTCTCATCTGAACCCCCTTTTTATTCAGTTCTACTTGGAGGAGTTATGTATTTTTTACATTAGTGCCAAGTGTATAGAAGAATGACAGCAAAAACAGTGCCTCTTTGTGCACGACCCTTTTAAAGTAGCATTCTTATCTGTTAGAAATGTAGAATGAACTACGTTTGTAATCCTTAAATTAAAGTGTGATAAGTAGGAAGCAAGAACTTATCCTGTGTTTGACGCAGCCATACACTTATTTTAATCTAATTCATTCCATGGCTAGGATTGATATAGGAATCAACCTATGTGATTTGCTTTAGGAGAAATTAAGAGGTATATTCTTAAGGTATATTATATTTTGATGCTAATTCTGTTTGGGGGAGCATCTTGTACTGTCACTGTTTTTGTACTAAATCTTCAAATATTGTCTACTGTGTAAGGCAGAAAAACTTCTTATCATGCAAAAACCATTGTTTCCAGGGTAACAAGTACCTAAGTGCATGCACAACTTGTTTGCCCTTGTAACATTCACAGTCTCATTCACAACTCTGATTTTAAAACAAAACAAAAAAATCTTTACAACAAGCTATATAGGGACATACCAGATGTTGCAGTGATTTTAGCTATCAACAAACTGTTAACCATGTACAATATTTAAAATAGGCTTATTTTGATGTATTGCCTATTATACAAATACACAAAACATTTTTGGAGGCCTCAGTTATGAGTGGCAGAGCTTTCTGTGTATAATTTGTCTACATAATTTGTCTAATAAAAATGTTTTCTAAACTTGCTCTCATACTATTGAAGTCTTAACTTTAAGATTTGAAAATGTTATTCTCATTAATTGATCTGAATTTTTCTAAAACTTTGTCTTGAATTCATTAAAGCATAGAACACATTAAAGTTTTGCTAGTGGAAGGACGCAAAACTGAGTACTTTCTCAAACCCATACTAAGGAACACCCTAAACTATTGAAAGACTGTCTTTCTGCTATTTAAGACTACTTTGAACCAATGAAATATTCATGTTTCCTCTTGGATGTCTCTGTGAGGACTTTGTGGGGGAGAAATTTATCCTGTTTCACAAAAATAATGACCATTATAGTAACAACAGAATGAAGACTTGTAACATGTTCTTTCCTATGAGAAAGAAAAAGAAATTAAAGGAGATTATTAAACTTAGGTCTTATTTATTAAAAATTGTTTTGCTGTTAGAGAAATATTCATCATGTTGACTCTTTTAATTTGGAAATTCATTCAGACTCCAGTATTATTTCTACTATATTGTTATTTTCTGCATTTGAACAATATTTAATTAATTTAACTCACTCAATGCAGATATATATAGATATATTTGATAGAACATTTTAATAATATAATTTAGGTTAAAATATTCGGTGCTCTAAGATTTCATCCAAAATAATTTTTTGGCTGTTGGAACCAAGAGAAACTTTCAAAGCTGAGACTGTCTCTCTCTCACTTTATAAAGAAGGGCACACAGTATACCCTGAAGCTGTGATTGTCCCAAATGTTTGACAACCTAAGACTTGAAACTAACTTTAAAAACAAAATCAAAACCCTCTGGCTTCAGTCACATCTACACGGCTCCATTTGCACTAAGTGTAGGGACAACTCAGTTTGCTCTTCTCACCTTGCCAGCTTCAAAGCTCCAGGATCCTCTTTTGCTAGTTTAGGGACACATGGATTGCCTGCTGCCTTCTCCTTTTGCAGACAGAAAGCCAGCTCCTCATGTAACTGACCCAGGTTTCAGCTAGGGCAGAACTCCAGCGGGTTCTGTCTCTGTCCAGGACTAGTCCCTTCAGCCTGGTACACAACACCAGGACCTGTCCTGCTAATACCTCGCACCAAACAATTTTATTTTACTCAGTTTACTCTGCTAATATATCTGGTTGTCTCTTTTACCACATTAGAACTCATGACAGGTTTTAGATTAATCATACATACATAGAAAGGTATAAAATGTATGCATAGAAAGGTATAAATGTATAATCATACATACATACATAGAAAGGTATAAAACCTTCTTTCTTACTGTATATAATAATCTACAGCCAATCTGTTGTTTTCTTAAGTTGTTATTTTTTTTCATCTCCTTTAGTTTGGGATTCACTGTTACCCAAATGAATCCTTTTAAAAATGGACTTTGCTGAATGGTGTTTTGCTTCATCAACTAAAAAAAATACTTTGAAAGATGAGAAGATTCATTTACCCTATATATATCCTCTAATTGAACAACAAATTATTACTATTTTATAATCAGAAGTTTCAGGCGAAGTACGTACTGAATTCAGAAATGTGCTGAATTATGAGTATAATAACTAAGCCAGAGGTAAGAGTTTTATGTGCTGGTAAATATGGGCTTTATCCTTAAATATAAATGTCATGATGATTGATAAAACACAATGGATGGGCTAAAATTTGGCTTCCTTCTAGATATCTTTTCATTCCAAAAACAAATACTACAGCTAACCCTCATGACTAGATATTAGCAAATGGTTAACAATCATGGCCATAATTATCATTTGAACAAATTTTAGTAGATACCTTCTCAATAAATATTTTAGTAGTTACTGTCTTATGAGATAGTATATCTGAGCTTCCTGGGTGGAAATGACTTACTGGATAGTGAAACAGGAACTAAAGCTGTTTTTCATGTTAGATTTGAGGAATGTCATTCCATTCCATTAGTGTTTACAGAGAGCCTGTTTGTGGAGCCACCGCTGCACTAAGCTGCTGAGCATGTCACAGTACACATGCTTGGCCATGGGTCTGGGTGTGTTCTACCCCTTGCTCCACCCTTGCCCCATCTCAACATGCAGGACATAGAGTCTACCTTTCAGGTCTTCTGAGGTGGCAGAATGAGTCACCCCAAAGAAGTACAACCCTTTGGGACTTGCATAATAAAATCTACTAGAACAACACAGACCTGTGGGTCCCAAGAGCCAATTTTGTCTTCTTCTTGGTCTATATCATCTCAACAAAGAAGACTTGGAAATTTGCCAGGATGCCAGATCATGCAAATGTGTGAAAATACCACAAGCCACAGGCAAACTCCTGTCTAACCTTATCAACACCTGCATACCAGAGACTGACACCTATCCTCCAGAGTCCATACCAGAAAGACTCGGGTCACAGTAACTCATTTTCTAACCCTGTAGGCCTCATCAGTCATGATAATTAGTTTTACAGCTATTCAAACATTTGCTTCTAAGGGACTAGTCTTATTCAGGCTATTTTTCAAGTTGCATCTAAGTGTCCTGGCCATCTTCTCTGTCACCCAAGTCACAGGATGCAGTGCAGCCTACAAGCCCAATGAATGTAAGATGTTCCACAAGCCACTATGGTAACCACAGGCTCCTGCCCGCCATGCTCCCGGATGGTTGCAGCCTCCATTGTATGGAGCAGCAGCAAGGCAAGGAGCAGTTAGGCCATGCCGTGCTTCTGCCTCAGGGTCAGAAACAGGACGAGGGAGCTATCTTTCATTTCCCCACCTGAATTTTTCAAATTCCTACATTTTAGATAGTATGTATTTGCTTTGTTAACCTGTACTATTGATGACAAGGCAAAAATAGGTCAAATTTAGGAAATTTTTTTCATATCTGAAGTGTCCATCTTACTAGTACATACGATTTAGGACCAAGTGCCACCTTTTGTCTAATTTTGCATATTTCCTAAACGTTTTCAGCGTGGAGAACAGATCTGGTATGATATTCAGACACATTATTGACCATATACAGCATGGCTGATTAAGGCTTTATAAGGAATAAGAACCTGGCTTCCTGTTGAAGAAACCCTATAGCTTCCCACTTTGAAAATGACAGTACTTTTCAAAGATCTCAAACTATCCATGATGTGATCAAAAACTCACAAAATTTTTAAGACAACATTAATTATCATTAATTTAAAAGTAATCTATGCTTTCAATTAACAGCTGCTTTATAAGGAGAAACTTATGTCATAAAAGAAAAGAATGAGACAATGGCAGACAGAACCAGGGATGAGATATGAGAAGGCAAACTTTAATTCTTAAAATTTTTACATTTTGTTTTTCAACTGGTGCTACTGAAAAAAATATTGGAATTAACTATAGCTATGTAAGTGGCTATTTTTAATTTTTGAAAAATTGGACATCAATATTTTTTAAACCCATGCAGGTACACATATGCAAAGATAATATACAGCTTCCTGAAATTGAAAAGCAAACAAATTACAGCTTGCTTGTTTAGTACACAGACAATTCATAATAAGAGGCCTTTAAGAATTAGTCTTTAAAGTTCTTATATTACAAAATAAGAGTCAATTTTCAAAAGTTTAAGGTGCACAGCACTTTCAAAATCACAGCTATTTCCCTGAAGCTGTGGGTACCTGTATCTATCTCACACTAGGTGAATAAGTATCTGAGAGTTAATATTTAATTCCATTTCCACATTAAAGTTGACTTTAAAATTAGCACTAATCTTCTACTAATATCCGTTTACAAGAGTTGGATAAAAGATATTTTGTTAGAAATTAAAAAGCACTAAAATTATGTTGAAAATAAAGGAAGTATATACTTTCTGTCTCTACCTGATTTCTCATGGTAGAAATACTCGATAATATGCTCAAGTCTCTCTCTAGGTACTGTTAAAGAAAAGCAGCTTGGAATGCTAGATGTTTCATGAATTATAGCAGAGTTGCATATCTTCTAGATATAACTAGCATTAAATATCTAACACAACTTCTTTCACACGTCATGTTGTTTAATGAGGACAACACTTCTTTCCAAATCAACATGCTAGAAGTAAAAATTTTTTAAAAACCTAAGCAAACACAGCAAGATACCCACATAATTGGGACTCTCAGGATCCATTCTGCATGATTAAGCATTTTAAATCATATGTATTGCTCACTCAGATCTTTTTTTTTTTTTTAACTCACTTAGATCTTTTTGTGGAAATATCACATTAAACAGACTTGTTCATAAATCAAGCAACACATGTTGAAAACACTATTCACATATACAACCTCCAGGGTGTTTGATGTGTGCAACAATCAATATTTTTAAATTCTTACTCCATAATAAAGATCTTTGAGTCTCTCTTTTCTCTTTACAAGTATGAGTAACGGCTACGTGCACTTCAGTTAATCTGTGGAGAGAATTAGGACCAAATAAACCATGTGAAATCCATCAGTCCACCAACAAATACTTTCTGAGCACCTACTAAGAGCGTGGCTTCCGGACAGGTTTTTCCCTCACTGTGCTGAGTCACACTCTCAGGCCAACTGAGCTGGCAGCGCACTGAGGCCCTGATCCTCTCCTCCCATGGGTTCAAGCAGGGAGCCTGGGCCCTGGGCTGGAATTTGGCCCAAGCATGGTTCTTGCACCTGGCTTCTCCTCAGAGAACTTCCAAAGTCAGGGAAGCAAAAACTAAGCATTTAAAAAGTTAAATAAAGACTCATGGTAAAAACAACATCAGCAGACATGAATTTACATTCTGTCATGATTTAAGATATGTTTAATTATCAAATTAGTGATACAGAAAAAAATATTCTATAAGAAAAGAAAAAGGAAACTGTAGCCACACGGCTTTGGCTGATTTCCTGGGCTAAGTGAAAACAGCATAATCACTGAGCACAGAGAGGCCAGAGTGCTTTTGTGCTGGAAAATACAGGGCCCTCAGAGGCACGGGGACAGCCGGAATGTTCAGGCAGGCAGCAGGCACAGGGTCTGGACTGTGACTGTCACCTGTGGGAGTGGGCAGGGTGAAGCAAGGTGTGATTATGGGAAGGCTGAAGGCTCAACATGGGTGATAAAGTCCATTCACCATTTGCAGAGTCACCTATGTTCACTGGAATCTACTGTGTGCAATGCTTTTCTACATGTCAGGGATACCCGGTTTAAAACAGAACTGCCCCCCCACAAAAAAACCAGAACTGGAAACCCCTGGCCTCAAGGTATTCACATTTACCTGGGGAGATAAACAATAAGCAAGACAAATAAGTAAAATGTTAACTTACTGGAAGATAAATGCAGCAGAGACAAACAAAGCAAAAGAGAAGGCGAAGTCTGGGCAAGAATGAGGATTTGCTGTTTTACGCAAGGTGGTCAGGAGCTGGGCATGACAGCTCACACCTGTGATTCCAGCACTCTGGGGACCGAGGCAGGAGGATTGCAAGTTTGAGCACTCCCTGGGCAATTTCGTGACTTAATGGGACCCCATTTCAAATTTTTTTTTAATTAAAAAACAAAAAGAGAAGGAGGCAGCTAGGCGTGTAGCTCAGTGAGAGGCCCTGGGCTCAATTCCCAGTACTGAAAACAAACAAGACGATTGACAAATTCACTGATATTTGACATTTAATTGAAGAAGCTTTGAAAGTGGTGAGGAATTGACCATGCTGCTATCATGGAAAGCAACAGGCCACACAAAGGGTCTGGGTAGGCGTGAGCTAGGCACACTTAAAGTAGCAACACAAGCAACGTGGCTGGAGCACAGTGAGTGGTGTGGAGAGGAGAGGCCAGGAAAAGCCACGCAAGGCCACAGGATGAGGTGCTCTGAGCACTGTGAGGGTGTTATGTTTACTCTGCAAGGCTCAGGAAACTGGAGAGTTACGTGCAAGGCCAGCCCGCTACTCATTCTAGCCGGCGGGAAAGAGAGCCAGGTGTGGGGGTGCTAACTGCTGGTGATTAAATTTCAGCCAGATGAAAGCTGGGCTGCTGGCCACAGGGCTCGGGTCCTAGGGTGTGGGGAACCCCTCTGAAGATCATAACCAAAGGAGAGACCTGTGCTGAAAAGACCATTTTACAAAGATTAGATTGGTAGTAAATCATCAAAGGGGCTTATGCAATAGTTCAGGGCTGAGCTGAACTTCTTATTCTAAAAAAGCAAGAAGATACAGACGATGGAGAAATTTTAAAAGAAGAATAATGAGAACTTGAAGATTAATGCAAATATGGTATAAGGGAGAAAAACAAGTCAAAATGACTGATTTTTCAAATTCAGATGCTAAAGTGATGAAAATAATTTTAACAAAAAGTGAGATGAATATCTGGTTTGTTAATTTTTCCTTAAGTTGGGGGACATTTAGGAAGAAGAAAGCATAGAACTGAAAACTGTGCATTTTTTTCATTTTGTTGGGAATGATGCATTCTTCATGGGAATGCATGTGATCAACCAGAATACACTATTTTTAAATGGTTTCCCCAAACTTCTAAGGATTTATCTCAGAATTTATGGGAACGTGCTTATGTTGAGTTGAGGCACAACCCCCCCACCAGGGTTTCCATAAAAGCAGCTCTGCTTGGGTTTCTTCATACATTCAATTTCCCATTATGATTTCTATCGCCCTGAGAACCAATGACCAATGCTGCACCCAGATTACTATTCATATAGTGACAATGATGAAAGCTTATGTTTACCCAGGCATTGAAACAGACCCAGTGTCTCCCCTGTATGTAAGGAAAGACAGAGCTAGAACAAGATCACCTTGCATTGAGCTCAGACCATGGAGCAGACAGATCTGAAGAGAAATCAAATAGATGTTTCCAAATGCATACTTGTCTCATGGGACAAACAAACTAAACTTACACTAAATATTTAAAACATAGGCTTGTACAGTCCAGCACATTTGGCACTCTAAATCAAATCAAATCAAATCAAATCAAATCAAATCAAATGCCTGTGAAACTAAACATATTTGGTTCCCCAAAATTGTGTGCTCTTAGTTCTGAGTCTATTTCAACTTGAGACTTCAGAAAACATCTAATACAGTTAAGTGTCCCACAAAAGACTAAGAGCTAGGTCTGAAATGCTCATCCAGTTCCCTGGTCTGAGAGTTTAGGAGTTGAACATTCACCAGCAGAGGGCATTCAAATGCCTGCCTGGATCTCATTCTAATCCTTGTCTCCTGGCTTTGCCTCTCAGGGTTGTGGTCATTCTTGTGGCCTTTCAAAGGTCAGAGATGACCCGATTCTAAGAAAAATGCCATGATTACATGTAAAATAATTGGATAGTATGTGTCTTGTGAATTTAAGATAACTATTGCAAAACCTGCCTTCACATTGAGAATATAATTCCTTGCAATTTACTCTTGCCTTGCAGCCTTATTTTTAACATTTAAACTATGAATGCCTCTCTCACACATACACACAACATTAATCTCTTTCCTATAAAAGGAAATAGTGCACAAATTGTGCACATGTGTTGCATTGAATACCTGCACAATGTTAGAATTTTTCAGTAGTCTCTAAAGGGCCAAGCTTCTGAACTGCAATTAATAAAGTACATGGCATATATCCTGAATTAGAATTATTTCATATGTAGGGAAATTTAACCCATTCTCATCTGAATAAGAGAGTGGCTAACTTCTGCTTCACTTTGTGCTCCTTCAGGCTAATATTTATGTTCTCCTAAGTACAGCAACCACGAGGAGGGAAGGTGTGCTCACCAAATGTAGGCACAGTGGTAGGCACTTGAGTCTCTTAATAATTCTGCAAGTTTGTGACTATAATACTAGTTGAATAGATTAAAACAACAAAAGTTAAGAATGTGGAAAGTAATACAGCCAATGTAGCATAATTACTAAATGATCAAAACAGGATGGAAACCCACACCTCTCTAACTCAAAAAACCTCGCTCTTTTCACTTCCATAGGCTGCTCTTGGGACCAGGAGAGATGGGAGGCAAATGACCCTGTGGTCCCTCACTCTGCAGGAGACTGTGTGGACTCCACAAAAATCAACCAGTCCTCTCTAACTGAGCATATTTTTGATACAGAAATTATGAGTAATAAGCATAAGTTCATAAAAATGATTATAAGTGATACATGCACTGCAGCAGCTTAGAAGAAGTGAACAGATTGAGAAGCACCTGCTAGATTAGCATCCACACAGCCTGCTCAGATGCTCGCAATGGGTCCGACTTTACCTCTCCCGGCAGCCTCAGCAACTTTTCTGGTCTTCCCCTCTTTCTTACAGTCCTTCTAATGAAAACATTAGAAAAACAGGCTCCTGCTGAGTCCACGTGTGTAATACTCTAATCCCAAACCCTCCCCAGCCCTCCTGCTCCTAGAGGAGTAGACACATGTTGACCTCACCTGAAGCCAGAGCAACAGGATGCGTGACTGTTCCAACTCTCCGCTTCCCTGCACGCTTCCTGGACAAAATGTCCGAAGACCTCCTTGGCGGATGCTGCTCCAAGAACTTTGTCTTTGGTATTTCTATGTCCACTAACTAATGAGAAAGGGTAGCTGAGACCACACCCAAAGGCTTCTGGCAGGAAGCACAATGCAACCTTCACAAGAAGCAGCCTTTGAGCCAAGGAGGCAGGATTCTGACAGTAAGAGACGTGTATATGAACTACAAAAGCAATGTGAGAAGAGGAAATGGAAAAATAATCTGTAGTGATAAAGTAGGAAGCAGATAACATCATTTGCCTTAAAAGTCCAGGCCCTACAGAGACAGAAGATGAGGAAGAATTGTTTCATTGAGAGATTCCATAATTTTATATTTTGAAAATCCATTTGTACACACACACACACACACACCCTAGGCATTCCAGACGTACATAGGCAAAAGGCTCAAAGCTATTATACCAAGATGTCATGTATATGCATAACAACACCATACAGCAAAGTATGATATGTTCCATAAAAGCAAAACAATATGCTGAAAGGGAGAGAATAACACTCCCCTAGACATGCTTTACCACAATACAGTGGTGACTACCACTTGAAATGATATATGATGAGTGCTTCACATAGACCAGAGTACTTTGAAAACTCAAAGAAAGGCAAGATATTTTCTGACTGAACTGATAAACAAAATCTTTGTAGAAAAAACAGTTCTGGAACTGGGCCTTAAAAACTGAATATAATTTCCACATGTACAGAGTAAGAAAGACTCTGTTAGGCAAAGGAAATGATATAAACCAAGTCACAGAAGAGAGAAAGTACAAAGTATATTTGAGAAAGATCAAATAGTTTGGCTGGAACATAGGGCCCATGAAGAGCATTGAGGACAGAAGATGACAAAACTATAAAAATCAAAGCCAACCACCTACCTAATGTTTGAATTTCATGTCTTTTACAATGCATTCCATTTCTGAACAGCTGTGAAGATTAGAAATATTATGGTGTTTACAGTCTACTGGAGAAGACAGACATTTAGTGGGCCCTGACAATAAATTGTGATAAGTACAATCCTAATGGAAATGAAAGATGATTTGCACCCCAGAACAGGGCTAGGAAGAGGTCCCTGGAGAACAAGATTCCAAATTAGATCTGAAGGATGAGTAAGAGCCAGAAAAAGGAAGTAGAGTTTGTTCAGACCAAGAGACAAGCATGTGCAAAGACTCGAAGCCAGAGGACAAAATTCGCTGAGTTGAGCTGAGGTGGAGTTTAGAGCAAAAGGAAAGTACCACAGGAATAAAGGGGAAAGGTGGGAGCAGCCTTGAAATGGATCATACACCAAGTTAAAGAATTTGTAATTTTTCGGGGCATGGTGGCAATACCCATAATCCTAGCACTTGGGAGACTGAGGCAGAAGGATCACTGTGAGGTCCAGGCCAGCCCAGGCTATATGGTGAGTTCAAGGCCAGGCCAACCTGAACTACGCAGAGAGACCCTGACTCCCAAATCAAAAACAAAAAAATGTGTATTTTGAAGGAATTATTCTCCACGTATCTCTAGCAAGCTACTGAGGAATTTAAAGTAGAGCAGTGATCTCATCATGTTCCTCTTTGAAAGAACCATCTGGCCACACTAGAAGTCTGGGAGTGGGACAAGACCTGAGAGAGGAAGAACCTTGTGCAGCAATCCAGCTACAGGACCGAGTTCTGGTCCCCACCAGGAGCACCTAGGAAGGAGGGAGGTAGAAGGACTCTAGGGAGAGATGGGAAGAGCTGGGCTGGACTGGCTCCCACCTGGGCTTCACACATAGACACAACATAGGTGAAGCCATGTGGGGAGATGAAGCAAGCCAAGGAATATGTAGAGCCATTTAACAGAAATTAAGCTCTGTGTTTAGAACACTGAGGAAATTCAACATTTGATCAGAGGACAGAAGAGTGTGTTTTTTAAAAAACCAACTAGTAGCCAGGTATGGTGGTCCATGCCTGTAATCCCAGCACTCAGGAGGCTGAGGCAGAAGGATCACCATGAGCTCCAGGCAAGCCTGGGTTACACAGCGAGACCCTATCTCAAAAAAAGAAAAAAAAATAGTTAAAAGACAAGTAGGGTGAAAATCCTAGGTGTGAGTAGGCTCAGAAATCAAGGGAAGAGAGTATGCTGTAGGAAATGGTCAGTATTATGAAGTGCTACTCAGAGCACAAAGCTACCAGCTAAAATTAACAGCAAGCTGGTCCTCAGGACCTTAGTGAGAACAGTTGTCAGGATAGTGGAGACTAAAGCAGACTGCAGCTGATAAAAGATGTACAGACCGTATTTTTCCAAGGAATGTGATGATGAAGGAAGGAGAGAAAAGGACCTGTACTTATGCAGGAGGAAGTAGGATCCGAGGAATGTGGATGTCTGCTTGGTTGGTTATTTGTTTCTAAGGTTAGGGGAGACGTGAGCATATTTAAATACAAATCAGAAAAAAAGCAGTAACAAGGTAAAAATTGAAAATTAAGTAACAAGTGAGGTATTCAAATATAACATGGCTCTCGGTCTTCAATCGGAAAAAGGCAATGTTTTATTGTAACTTCACAGAGAGATAAAAGGTGGGTGTAAGTACAAGTAAATTTCTAGGTTCAGTAGCAGGATAATTAATGAGAGCGCTCCACAATTCTGTTTTCCATAGAATTCAATAAATGGAGAAAGAAAATCATTTTGACAATGGCCAAAGATTTTAGAAAAATAAAGAAGGAGAGAGCTACCTGTAGCAATGTAGTAGGACTTGGGTACGTGTTGAGGGCTCAGCTGAGGGTAGAAACCATGACCTTAATTATGGCTTGATCTGTACAGTCATAATTTCCCCAAATATCCCTAGCAGCTTCTATTTAGACACAGGAAGGCAGAGTCGTTAACAGAGTGCTGTAGAAGTAACATAAAAGTGAAAAAGTAGCAAAGTGGTACTAAACATAAATTATTTTAATGTAGTATCCTAAAGGTATATGAAGTATAAAGAAAAGCCATATTATTAGGGTAAATGAAGATACTTGCCAGTAAGAAATAACTCAACAGCAAATCATGGTGTCTTAATCTAACAGGTTATTTTTTCACTCACATAAAGTTCAAGACAAGCAGAGAATCATCTTCTATGTGGTGATTCAGAGCTCATGTTCTTTCTATCTAGTGGCTTTGTTCTGCCATGGGACTTTGAAGTCCTATATTGGATCTTTTGAACCCAATGGCAAGATAAGGTAAGGGAGAAAATTGGGTGGAGGATTGCAGGAACAAACATGGAAGATTGTGGGAGAAAACATGGAGGATTGTGGGAAGAAACATGGAGGATGATGGGAGTTCAATGAACCAGACCTGGAAGAAAAACACCACTTCCAATGGTATTCTATTGGCTTGTCATGTGGACATATCAAAAGAATTTTGAGGGTCAGGGATTTAGCTCAGTGGCACCACACCTGCCTTGCATGTGCAAGGTCCTGAGTTTGATCCCTGGTACCAAAAAAAAAAAAAAAGAGTTTTGATAAGTATACATTTATCTGACTGCCAAAGAATATAGAGTCAAGTTGGGAGGCTTTGCAAAAACCTAAACATGAAGAAGGCTAAATAAGATAAACAGAAATAGAAATGATATGAAAAGCACATTGGGAGAAAACCATTTGGTAATGACTTATATCATGGCTGATAAACTTCTATCTGAAGTACAACATTAGAAAAGAATGATGAGGTCAAAATCTAAGGTGCGAGTCCTACTCTAACTCACCTATTTAAAGTTGAGGCCCATTTTCCCAGCATGTTCCATTTGCCTTCATATGGCTTAATTCTTTAGGAGAAAAAGTAGTAACTCTTAGGGTGGTAAGATGGAAAATTACTCAAGATGCAATGAAATGTCAAGTAACCAAGTTAAATGCTCTAAGCCTGGGATGGATATTCAAGACTAAATAATCTAGTAGACCCCTATTGTGCAGAGTAACAATATCATAACTCAATTCTACCAAAAAAAGTTCTCACAAGATTATAGGAATGTTTCCTACCTCATTGATCAATATCAATGTATATGTAAGTGTAGGACACAGTAGGAGTCCAAAATTCATTTTCTCCTAGTTCTCCTGTTGGAAACCACTCAGCCTCTGCGCCCTCTCGCGGTGCTTCTGTGTAACAACAGCCCTACTTGAGAGTCCGGACTTGAACTGTTCTGCATCTGTGTCCTTGAAGAACAGAGCAAAGAGAAAGAAACAAGAAAAAAACACTTTTCTTACCTTGCAATCTGTCTTATCTCCAAAGCAATAGATAAAACACATAGATAATAGTAAGCTGACAAAAATCAGAGCCAACTAATACCTAAAGTATTTTATAGTTCCAATTGTCAGTAACCATACAAATGATGTTAATTGCTATGCCAAATATTTGCCTTTTAAAATTTCTTCTAAGTTAATTATTAAATGTAATAGGAAATAAGTGGAAAGGCTTTGATACTATATCTGAAGTAATTAGAAATATTGAACATAATGTCCGAGCTCCACACAAGTTACCAATTAGATTGTTTTAATAAAGCAACTGTTAGTGGTTCAGTTATGGCCTCAACTAGTGGAACAGTTGGCTTCGTATTGTCTGGGGAGCTGAAAGGTTCATTCGGCCCACAACCCCACCATCATCTTGTTCAAACAGATTTCCCAATCCTGTGCACATCCCACAAAACAGCACATTCTTGTATTGTTGGTGTCACATTTTTTCAAAATTTTTCTTCATAAGATATTGACTGAAATTATAATAAAGGACCACAGAGAGCCCCATATTTTTCTAATTCCATTAAAATAATAGGAGGCATGTTGTGTACTATATAATATGGAACAAGTAAAATTAATTTCTGAGTAGCTTGGGGAGCTAATGTTATACAAGACTTAAATATTCACAGACTCTAGAACTAATAAGAATGTGAATTAAGTACATACTCAAACCTTCCAGAGAGAATTTTAGAAAATTCCAAATATGTTATAGATAAAAAATACCAAACTATTTCTCTGTATGCAGCCAAATATAAATAATGGTTTCTCTTAACTACTTTTTAGAGTGTCCTATAATAAAATAAGCACAAATAATTTAGTCAGGTACAGTGTTTATTCAGAACCTAAAATAGAAAATAAAATTAAATAAAAGCAGTCCCCAATTTATAAAACATTCATTTGCAGAAGTTCATTTACAAGGCATTTATTTTAGACACATTCCACACTATCTCATGAGAGAAGAAAAGGCACACAAAATGGTTGCTTCTTAGTTGACACTCAAAAAAATCTTATTTAACTGTGAAATTGTTGAAATACTTTTTTTTTAATTTCCAAAAGTAGTATTTTTGACATTAAATATATTTATGTACAAACAAGGAGAAAACATAACATGAGAGAAAGTAGATTTTGAAATATAGAATACTAGTATTCTGAGGAAATAGATTTAGAGTCATCATCAAGAACATAGAGTCCAAAGATCAGGGTTCAAGTGTACTATTTGTCTGCTGTGTCACCCCAGGCAAGTTACTGAACGTCTCCGTGTTCAGTTTTCCTCATCTATAAATGAAAACAGTCACAGAACATTCCTGATAGTATTTTTCAAAGTATTTAATGTCATAATAGATGCAAAGCTCTTGACGGTTTCCTGTTCAGAGTAGGCTCAAAATAGTGTACTAATGATACTCCTGTTTAATATAATGCAAGAATTAATAAAGGTTAGATGCCACAAGAGTGCAAAATACAGTAAAAGCTAACCTCTTTTCTTTCAGGAAGGTTCTAAAGTCTTTCCTGAGAGAGGAACAAATGAGAGTGTATGCATTGCACATCCTGCTACTTAGCAAATGCGTAGCACCATGTAAAACTACAGTGTAAAGTAGAAAGAAAACTAAGGCATTGGACTTTAGGAACTTAAATTTCATTCCAAAGAAATATAAATTGTATCCCACATTGTATTTGAGCTTTAAAGTAGGCACCTTACCTGCAGGATCAAAATTGCCCTTCTGATTTTGCGCTGAACGTGTTTTATGTGAATTATCTCTGCTTCAAGAATGCACAAAAGTTTCAGCAACCAAAGATGAGCCAAAACACCAAGGAGGGAAGTCTGTTTATAGCAGCTCTAACAAACCAACACTAAAATTACAGGCTTACAGAGACTTTAAGTTTAAAAAAAAAAAAAAAAAAAGACTGTTAACCTTAAAGAGATTTTTATTTTTGAAAGTTTTATTTGCTTAAAAAGTACGAATTTTTAAAAGTAAAACTGAAACAGAAAAAGACAGATGCAGTTCCTGGCAAATGGGCATTTAATGTTAGCTAAAGTCGTGGCAAATACAGAGCCTTGTAGAAGAATTCCTTCTTTTCTCCAGAGAAAACGTGGCCTTGTCCTCTATTTTGTAATTCCCTGCTGTCTGTTGAAAAGCCAGATGGTGGCGCTGTGGGACCACTTGTGATTTTTAACTTCGGTTTTCCGTAAGAAACAGAATTTTGTCAAAGGATTCAATCTCTGTCTTGAAAAATAAATTTTAAGCATATTTTCTCCTTATGATAGAGAGGCCCTCCATTTAGGGCCTTCAGGCTGTATCAATGTTTATTTCTTTACAAGAAAGTGTATAAGATTTGTAAATATAAGTGATTTATGGTATACTTTCTAATGGATTGGTAGATGGTGGCATTGTTGCTTTCTTAGTTGATGAAAATAAAAATTGTAATAGACACATTTTGTCCATAGTATTTTCATGTAACAGTAATTTCTAAAAAGAAAATAAAAGCCTTACAGTTCCTCCAAACCCACCCCACTGGCTGAATCTCCAGGAAAAAATAAAAGACTTGTCAGTGAAGTAGCTCAGTTTTAATCCTGCTTCTTTCTCTAACCCCACACTGCTTCCAATGGCACTGATGGTTCCTCCTGAAAACTATGTTGAAGGGTTTGTTTGGTAACAAATCTTGCCACTAGTTTCCTGTTGTATATTCTGTTGATCTAATTAATGCACTTTCTTCTTAAAAGTCTGAATTTAATCCGGACTTCAGATCCCATAAACAGTGCTGTTTCTCCTAGGTAAATCATGAAGCAATGCACATGCAACACAGCCCTACTTTTTAAACCTATTTTTTTCCAGTAGAAACTAGGTTTCTTTCTAAACAAAGCCTTATCCTGATTCTCCCTGTGCTAAAAAAAAAAAAAAAAAGAATAGGTATTTTAATCATATATTTATTTCACAACTTAAATTTTATGAAATTTACTTATTAAAAAGCAACAAATGAGGAAAATGAAAATATTTTAGATCAAAGCCTGTGTATCCGAGCTGTTTTGATGGGCCTCCATATAAAAGCTCTACGTGTCCACCACAGACTTTGAGGGAAGCCATGCTAACCTCCTCTGACGGTTCCCTACTTCCCAACAGGACCGCAAACACACTTGGAGTACCCAGAGCCTAACAGTGAGCACAGACTGATGGATGGCACCCTAAAACAATTGTTTCAGAACAGTGCCCTGACTTTGTTTGCTTAATTCCATTTTGTGAGGCAACTTCCAATTCCTCAAATGTATGGATTTGCTCTTAAATCAACAGTAATATTGCCAGACTCAATCCCATGGGAATTCTACCTGATGACCATCTATAATCTAACAAAGCTCTTTTTACTGTCCCAGTTCTGTCTTCCAAAATGATTTGAGACACACTTAAAAACAAACGATTTGAGACACCTCCTGAAATTTCTCAGTGCTAGTTAGTAGTGTGTGTGTGTGTGTGTGTGTGTGTGTATTAGTAAGGAAGAAAAGGTAAAGCTGAATCTTAAAGCTTTCAGGGCTGCCGGGTTTAAGACCCTGGATAGGATTTCTCTCTTCTTGGCCTTGCTTTCCCCTCCAGTGTGGACACCTCAAACCTCCCCTCTAAAGCCTTGAAAACCAGAATGGAGGACCTGGGGAGATGGTATGGTATGAATCCTGCCTTTTTTCAGTTAACCAGTTCTGGCATGTGTCCTTAAGCTAGCACAGAATTCTCTTTAAAAGGGAATCCTTTATTTTCTCCCATCTGCAGCAGAAAAAAGAGTGACAGGATTCGCCCAATTGCAGATTTCCTTTAGAGAGAGTGAGAAGGAGATGATAGAATATAATTTGTTTCCGTCTTAAGTGTGTCTGCAAACTATAAAACCAAACCCCTGATGGCAATTACATTAGGGTGTCCCTAATCTTGGGCATGAACGATAGGTTCCTTTTAGATGGCAGGGATGGGTCTGTGGAGTTTGATTGCCAGGGAGACAGGGCCGGATTTTCTGCTATGCAGACTGAATAATGTTGGAAGCCAACATCATGTCACATTTTGTGTGCACTTTCCAAAGATTAATCCAAGCGTTACAAATGGGACACAGACTGCCATTGTCCCCGGGACACTTTAATAACCCACACCTACAATATTCAACCTGTTGTTTGCATAGGGACAACTTTGGGACACAAAAACCCACCAGAACGACTTGAGGAAAGGAGCCCTGGAGAGACAGAGACCCAGGCGCCTGGGCATCTCCGCCTCATCCTTCAAGGCAAATGAGTCTGCAGGGTTTATTTATGCTGAGAGGGGGTCGTGGGCTGCTGTCTTCAAAGCCCGGGCCAGCAGCGTTCTATCTGCAGCGGCCGACTCCACGTCTTACTGCTGCTGCTCTTTGGCAGCATTTGCTAAATTGAAGATAATTTTTGTTTTGTTTTGCATCATGCAGCTCAAATTAAGTCACCAGAATAAACTGTGCCTGACCAGTTTCTTTTTTCCTTTTTCTCCCCATCTCCCTCTTTCCTTCTGAGCCCTGGCATCTGTTCTAGGATATTTTTGGCAAATGAAAGGTGCAGGAGAAATTTCAGGACTGGGAAGATCATGCCTAGGAGCTGAGAGGGCTCAGAGTTTGCACTTCCCAGTGCACCATCTTGAAGCACGCTTTACTCTCAGGTTAGAAAACAAATGCTATGGGCCTGGTAGAAGTTGTAAGTAAGTTCCACACTGAGTATAAAATATCACTAACCCGTTTTTCTCATGAGAAGATAGGTTTAGCATAAAGAGACAAAAATATTTTAAAGATTTATCAAGAAAAAGCATAGTGATGATATAGTTAATTTTAGATGTTGTGAACAGTAGCATAAAAATAACTTTCTTCTTTCCATAATATATCGTTGCCACACATAGTAGCATGACTGTAACAGGTGGTGGAAAACATTGTAAGTCAAGAAATAATTCTAAGAAAAATACTGGGGAAAGCACAAAAGGGCTAATATACTTACAGATGCATTGTGAATGAAAAAAAATGCATATATGTATATAATATGTATATCGTACTTATAAAAATAAACCATATATAAGTCACTTAATTTCCACTTTTATGATAGATTTCTAATTGTGAAAACTTAAAAGACAGAAAAGATAACTGAAAGCTAGCAGTATACATTTTGCCAAAAGGACATGATCCTAACACTTAAACTTGAGCTTAGTACTTATGTAAGTAAGTACCAATAAATCCATCATAAAATAACATTTAAATTTTACCTTTACTGCTTTGTTAAAAAATCTAAATTATAGTATTATATTTCTTTAATACAATTTTTATTTCCATTACCACTCTTATGGCCAATAAATTGACTTCTATAAATATTATTAACCCCAAGATATAAAAAACAGTATGATTTGCACGGGAATATGTACACGCCACAGTCAGCTAAGTCTCCTCTGCAAGTACACTGACATCAAGCAGGCCATGTGAGAACCCCATGGAGACTATTCTGACTTTATAAGCTCAGTGGTAAGCAGCAGTAATACAGTAACACAAGGGCCTCAGGGAGCACCTTGTAATCAAGGCATCAGCTGAGCTGCATTCCTTTCTGGAGCCCAGAGCCCCTTCCAAGTGGACACAGTTGTTGGAAGGATTCAGTTTCTTGCAGAGGTCACACTGAGCCCCTGTTCACTTGCTGCTGTTGGTCAGGGGCCACTCACAGCCCCTAGAGCAGTGATGCAAACCTTGGCTGTGGCATTGATGCCGTAGATTTGCCACCACTGCCCTATAGGATGCCCACAGTTCCTCTGCATAGGCTCTCCCAGGCTTCTACAAGAGTTCTACTCCTTTCAAGAGCTCACCTGATTAGGCCAGGCCCACCCAGGTAATCAGACTCTGACCAACTGGTTGGTAATCTGAGGACAGGAGTGATTTCTCCTTATAGCCACAAGTGCTGCCCACACTTAGCGAAGATGACTGTACAGAACTTGTTCACCAGGACCAGGGCCAGGGATTTAGCTCAGTGGTTCTGCTGCCTGCCTTGCAAGCACAAGTACCCAAGTTCAATCCCTGGTACCAAAAAAAAAAAAAAAAAGAACTTGTTCACCAGAGCAACTTTGAAAGCAGTCTTAAAATTCTGCCCGTTACCAAAGCTAGTCACAGTGAAACACTTATGAAGTAAATAAAGTAGGAGCCAGAAAAGGGAGAAAGTATTTAGAGTGAGGAAGAGGCCTTTGTGGGATAATAATATTTACTATGAGGTACGTAGAGCACAAAATGAGCCAGTTATGGAAATGTGCTCTAAAGGATATTTTACTGTTCAAATTTAATATATTATGATGATATTTTTGTATTAGTTCATTTGACATAGCTATAACAAAATATCTGGGTCTGAATGACTTACAAAGTAAAGAGGTTAGCTTAGCTTATAGTTTTGGAGGCTGAAGGTCCAAACATCACAGTACTGGTTCCAGAGAGGACCCCTTGGTTCCAATGTCATAACAGGAATGTATGTGAAAGCAAGAAGTCACATGACCCAGCAGGAAGCCAGAGAGCAGGAAAGGGACAGGCTCATGCTTTTACATCAGAGCCTCTTTAGGGAACTAACCGCGGTCCCCCAACAACAATGCTATAATCCCTTCTGAGGCCATTATCCCCAATCTAACCATGTCACACTAGACCACACCTCTTCAAGGTCCCAGCAACTCTTGCTGTAGCCTCCTCAGAGACCAAGCTTCCAGCAGGTGCACATTCAAAACAGCACTGTTAGAAGTTCATTTTTATGTCAAAGGAGACACTAAATTATTTTGAGATTTTTATGACATGAAAAGTTTTACTGCCAATACATATTTTTAAGTAAGGTTTTTTTCTAGGAGCTCTAATTTAAGTCCTGCTAGGACAGAGCCCTGAGATGTGTTTGCACACATAACTCTGAGTTGCGGAGACGTTTGCCCTAATAGGTACAGGTGGGGAGACGCTGAGCTGGCTTGCCCTTGGAATGGGCTAGAAAAAGTCCCTGACAAACTAATGACTGTAATTTCAGCATGGTAGTAGTTGGCCTCCAAACCACTCACTTCTTTGTTCAGAAAGCATCTGTGGCAGGACTTTTCAAATACTGTGTCCCACTTCCTTCATTTTTCCCTGTTTCTACTCCAAGAGAGCCTAAGCCTTTTGTGTCTCTCACAAAAGCCATCAAGTGCTTTTTCTGTCTTTGGTAAAAAAAATGTAAATTTGTCAGAGAGATAGTGTTAGGAGATCTGAAGAGGCAGAGATACCCGAGAGCTACCCTGTGAGCATTAAGAAAGAGGAGGGAGAAAATTTTTTCCCAGAATAAATCAAAAGGAAGGAGGAGAAGTCAGTGGGTTGGAGACAGGGCACTGTTGTTGAAAGGGGACCTCTGAGAGGTCACAGGATCTCAGAGGGGAGGCTGTGTGGTAAAGGATCCCAGTTTTCCCAAATAATTCTATTTCCAAAACATGACTGGAAGTAGCAAAGCCATTAGACTTGAAATTAAACCCCTCTCTGTCCAGGACAATGACCTTACAAAAGCAGTGTGGACCCACCCCTAGAAGCACCTCCTATCTCAGGGTCTGTGTTTAAGAATTTAAGTCCTTAGCACAAAGCTGGCTGGTGGGCACATGTCGAGGAGGTGAAGAACTCAGTAATGACTGGGACTGAACTCCCCTTGTGGGCATGTGTGGACATCATCACACCCATAATGCAGAGTGTGTACATACCAGGTGCATCAGGAGATGGCTACCAAATTCCATCCTCATTGACCCACACCCAAGTAGTAAAAGTGCTAATCTATAAATTGTTGGCAACATCGTTTTGCTCATACAAATGATTGGAAGCACTTTTACACCTTAGAGATCTCAATATTCTCTACCTTCTGATCTGTCACTTCTCATTCTGGGGATGGAGCTAGATCAGGAAGCTGAAGTCTGGGTTTATTTGTGTGGGACTATTTGTTGAGGACTGGTAGCTCGCGCTGGGCTGATAAAGATAAACAACAGGAGTCCCTGCCCTTCACATTCCAAGAGTAAGAAAAGGCAAGAGAAAAAGAGAAGCAGAGACAAGCAGTTTGGCAGGGTGGTTTCTCACCGAGGTTCAGAAAACAGGTCAAATCTTGCTATTTCCCTGCTTTGTGATCTGGTCTTGAGCAAAACATTGTAAAGATTCTCCAACTCATTTCTCTTACTTATTAACTTCTTTCTACAACTGAAAGGATCTGCAAACAATTCTCCTAGTATTGTCATGGCCATGAAGTATTGTCTATAAACACTAGAAAGTCTTATTTTAGTCATCAGTCAAATAAATGGAAATATTGGCAGTTCTGGAATTCACCAAAGCATTTCAAAAGGCTAACTCATATTTTTAAAAATAAAATTACTGGTGTGTCCTGGGACTGGGTTAATATGTAAAGTAGGTATCAGTCTGATACCTGACATCCCAAATTTCTATTTAATAGATCTCTGCAGAAAAGAAGGAAGAGGTTTTTAAAAAAGGTTGCTATAGCCACAGCAAGGTGAGTTTCCAGTACAATTAAAATATATGATATGACAATCAGCACCATGCAGTGTGATAGAAGAATCCTGTGTAAATCCAAGGTCCTGTGCGTGGCTCCTTCAGAACACTGCTTTCACTGACACACAAACATGAGGAGGCCAGTTATATGGCCCTGTGTGTTCAGCCAGGGCCATAAAGCTGAAAAGCATTGCAATACCTGACGTGCACCTGTGTGTCTTATCAAGTTTAGGCCCAGTGTGGAAACTTCTAATTCTAGATGTGTTATATAACATTGAGGAAAGAAACAGGATTAGTTTATGATGAATTAAAAAAACCAAAAAAAGGAAAAAAGAAAAAACTCTTCTTTTGTGCTCTTCTATGTGTATTTGTATTGTGTTAAAGACTTTGGTTTCAAGAAAAATGGTCTTTATTAAACTTTTCAGATGACACTTAATGTATTTAAATGAATAATGAATTTCTAACTTTTACTATTATTGGGAAAAATTTTAATGTTATTTGATACTAATGTCTAGTTTCTAATGTTATTAGATATTTGCATACTATTCATAAATAACTCAGTTACATGATGAAGAAACGCAATACATTATAGTCATAATTATAATTATTGCCAGTTTGTTAAAAAATCTTCCATGTTATTATGAAACATATGTATTTTACCAATATTTGAGTAATTGAATCATTTTCTCTCTTTCTTTTGGAGCTGAGGAGAGAGATATCAGAGTTAAAAGGAAATGTGGTAGTGAACTGGCTAATTTGTTACCTATGCATAAAACAAGTTGAAAAATGCTGAGTTAATTCAGTGATACCACTGATTATTTCCTGAGACATTAATAGAATGTCATCCCCACAAACAGTTACTATTCACTGGACTTAAGGAGTCATACATAGTTGAAAATAATTGTTGCTGGTAAAATTTCTATTTTTCCCAGCTATATTATTCAACTATATTATTTTTCAGAAAGCTTGGCAATACATGTACAGTAAATTAAATTGTTTAGACAAAAGTCAGTAATGTATCTAATTTACATAGGCTGGTTTTCTAGGGCAAACAAAATAATAATCAAATTTTTAATTGTTTGTTTTTCCAATTGTTTTAATTTTAAGAATAAAACGGTTCTCTTAGAGACCTAGGCAAAAGTTAAATTTAACTGTAATTTTAAATTTGAAAATTTTAAGGTGAATGTATTTGTTTTTGTATAAACTGCCCTGTTTTTCCTTATTTTCTGTTTGCTTTTTTTATTTTCAGTTCCAAGTTCTAATTCAGTGACCTAGTCCTGAAAGATTTGTCATATAAAGTATGATATGTGAGTAAACAGATATTTTAAATAAAAATAACATTATTTGATTAAACATTATTTAATTTATGAAAGTAGAAATACTGATATGGAGTATAAAATAATTAACTCCCATCTAGGCTTTCTATTAATGTAGTTGGCACCTTCTAACAGTAGCTTTTAGTACTCGCAATTTTTATAAGCAAGAAAAAAAGTTAAAGCACTGCACTTTTTTGTATCATTTGTAATGGAAACTAATGCTGAGAAATAGGATAGCTAAGGATCAGGTACTACTGAAAATCTCAGCCATGTTAACACACAATTTCAGTAAAACAAAGACATTTATAGTTATAGGAGAGATTTGGCTGAAGTACGGAATATATAAAGGCATATGGGCACATTGCAGGTTAAATTTCTCTTACGGGCCCAAACCAGGTTGAAAACACACCAAATGCTTACTTTGCAATTAGATTTTAGAGTTTGTACCCTTTTAAAAATTATGCATATACGATATACTGTATTTTTGTGCCCTCCTCAGGGTTTTCACGTTTTTAGGGGCAGAGAAAGCTCCGCTTCTGTCCTGTCGCTGGAGGGCTGATTGTACAGTAGCCGCTTCAGACCTGTGCGCTTCTGTTTCCGATTCCTGGGAAGTTCTCTTTGCCGCAGAGCGTGCCCTGAAACACATCAAAAGAACCAAGTTTTACAAAAGAAAAAAGAAATTCAAGTAGGCTGGAACATACAAAGAGAAGGAGAAAGAGATGAGAAAGGGCCAGGCAGAGCGCTGAATACAAAATGAGTTCGGCGACCCCAGGAGCTCTCCGTCACTCACATTTATCTTATTCTGGGAGAGGGCGTCAACACCAGCCCTGACATAAACCACCCACTGCCATTGACTTGGACTCTGTGTGAGTGTGTGTGTGACAGTGCGTGTGTGTGGTGTGTATTGTGCCTTCAAAAGAAAGATTTCATGAGGTATCACTTTACCTCACAAGAACTAAAAAGAAAAGAAAAAATGTAAAAACACAAAAGCCCAAAGTTCCAAGTAAATAAACTTACTGTGGTTTCACTTAACAAATTTTTAGTATTTGTATTTATATCAAAATCTAATTGTGCATTGCTTTAACATCTTTATTGCAATATTAATAATGTACATTTTGTACTTACAAACCATGAGAGAATTTCAATTTCTACTTGCAATGTTTTGGACATGCTTAAATTCTTGGTCAAATCTCTGCAACAAGTTAGATTCTATATGACAAACAAAAATATAATTATAATGTAAATGGTCCAAAAAGCTGAAGGAATGAAAGAAATGTTTCTTGAATATATGCTAATTCTATCTTGGAAAGTAATGCACTCAAGTTTTGACTCTGTGTGTCCTTAAAAATATATTCAAATTGATAAATCCCTTCTTTCAAATTTTATATCCCACTGGGATCATAGTGTTTAAAATCTGCACAAATTTTCTAGAGAAAATGTGATGTCAAGCCTAAATATACTGTAGTCCTGCAATAGAATGGCTTTTAAATTGTGGTGGATTCAAGGTAAGTACATTATTACCAAATGGGAAGAGATGAAGTTGAAGAAAAAGATAGAAACAAAAGAAGAGAGAGAACTATCAAACAGATTTTTCTAATTAGAAAATTTAGAAATACTGTATAAGAACTCAGTGCAAGTTTTTTAGAATTTTAGTACAATTTTCATTATCAAGAATGACTATATAAAGTGCACATTCAAGATTTTTTTCCTGTACACAGGAATCTGTATTCCAATATGCCAATATTATTTCCTAACTGAAGAATTTAATAGTAGTATGAAAAGTGAGTATATATACACTTTACTATATTTATCTTAGTTTTTGTTTATGTTAGAGTTTAAAATTTTTGCTTTACTGTGATTGTATTATTTTTATCTCTGTAAATATTCATTGCTCTCCTTCCATTATAATGTTGTAATTCTCAAATATTGCTTTTACTAATTGGCATTCAATTAAAAACTAAAGTCTTAAAAGATGTACACCAAAGACACGTACATGTAGGTGAGGGGTCAAGTTTTCGTAGCGGACTGTGTTGGACCCTGCAGCAATGCCCTGGCTTCGACACACTTCCTTATCAGCCAGAAGTCTTCACTGAAAGCGGTACGCCAAGTCCTCTTCAGGTGCAGTAGAATTTTGCAGCCTTAAAGAACCTAAGTGGTCCTGAAACCCATCTACAGGCTTTTCCGTTGTTTTGGCTTCTTTCATTTTCTTAAGCACAAAATTGTTAATAATTCCAAACAATTGAAAATTTGAGGGCCGTTGCATCCAACTCCAATAGCATGCACATTAATAATATAAAATCAAATTATATTATTTTGTGATAATTTCTACAGTGAATTTTCCCCAAACCCTCAAAGAAAAATAAAAGTAATAAAGAAAAATGAAGCATGAATAATAATTTCAAATGTTGGTAGTCCTGGTCCAAGTGTTTTCTTCCTTCAATACTACACTTTTTCAATGTGGCACAGGAATTCACTGTATGATTGTGTGGGGCTACACTTTTTTGCATACTTTTTTCTCAGTATTTAAATCATTGCAAAGTATAAATATGACCATAGAAAAAGCAGAAAAACTTTCCTGAAGATTAGAAACAAAACTATGAAAGAAAAAAAACTACAATAATCATACTGCATTTAATCCCCATGAGCTTTGTGTGTGGTTTCCTGGCCAGACAGCGCCTCTGTCCTCCGAGACTGAGGGAGAAAAGGAAGACAAGCACATCACAGCCTTTGTGTGGCCCTTAGAATCCTGGGGGAGCCAAGCCATTCACTGTGCAGCTTTTACAAGCTCTGAGGTCAATCTGTCTACTCCTGAATGTCATGGTGTTCTTAGCAGGCTGTCTTTGGGTAGCAACCCCAGGCTGTGGTCTTGGGTGGCTCATAATAGCCATTTTTTTGCTCACACTCTGCCCCGTATCCCATCTTCCCCTCAGGAAAGCCCTCCTCCCCACCACTGGAGTGGCTGCATTGTAAGCAATACATTATTAGACTGCTTGAAAAGTTTGTAGTTTTCTAAGTCAAACTCCAAGCTATTACAGAGACAATGTTCATCCTTTCCAATGATATATTTCATGATCACCCCAAAATTAAAACAGTCAAAAGCAATCTCTCCATCTAATACTTCTGTCTGTTGAAAGAACAAACATTCATTCTGCATCCAGGGTGCACTGGCTCTGGAGCTACACCCAGCTAACTCAGTCCCGACTGCCACTTGCGAGCCATGTGACTTGGAGGAAATCTCTGAACTTCTAATCTTCTCAGTGAAATTGAGCTGATAATCATTTCCAACTCCCAGAATTGTGGGAAATAAATGGGATTAAATGAGCGGCTACACCAACGTGCCAGGTGCCGCTTGCAACAATCACTCGATAAATTTTAGATATTATTATTAAACTAAAATAATCTTTGATTCATGTTTCTTCTTAATTACTTATCAGCCAGATATAGAGTTCAAACCACTTGTGCTTTTCATCCTTACATACTTAATGCTTCGACTTTTCTTCTCGACCCTCATCTCATCAAAATGAAATTGCTTTAACAATATTTTCAACTGAACATTGCTTCATCTTTACTTCACTCCAAACTATATATATATATCACTGCCAGTTTGTTTCTTCATAATTAGGGCTTTCAAAAGTTCTATTCACTACTGTTAAAAACCTTCACTTGTTTCCTCTTTCCTACTCTTCAGTATGGTGTGCAGAGCCTAGACATTCTAATTCTGCTCAGTCTGTACACTAGACAGGGTCTCACTATATTGCTCAGGCTGGCCTTGAACTCATGGCAATCCTCCTGCCTCAGCCTTCTGAGTGCTGGGATTATAGGTATGCACCACCACATCTGCCAATACTTTATTTTTGGATGCAAACTTCATTTTGATGTCAATAAATTTTTGCTTTATAATTTTTTTGATAGTCAACAACTATTTATTGAAGGCCTCCCATGAACAGGAGGCTATGGATGAAGATACTATTGTCTAAGTATGTAAAATACTTAGACAATGAGGTTGTCAGAAACAAGACAATTAGCCTACTTACTACAATAAGGCAGGTAGGAAGAACTCTAGTGGAAGTAGAGAGCACACAAAAAGAAAACTAATTACACTTCTGTAATGTTTTGATCTTGAGTGTGAAGCCCTGAAGATATGTTAGAAATAAATGATTAAAATGTACCAAAGTACTGTTTGCTGCCTTACTTCCTGCTTGTAGGAGCCAAAGGGCTATTCTTGCTCCCAATCAAAAGTGCCCTCAACCTTTCAAGATTTTCGTTGTCCTGCAAAATAAGTCCTATGTCCTCCATAATTTCTTTTTTCATTATTCCAGTATTTGCTCTTCCTCTTTGCAGCTACTAAATCTACTAATCTGCATTACTTAGCTAAGTTCTTAGAGGAAATCAGTGAAGATCAAATTACATGAGTAACGTTTGACATTGTTTTATGTATGGTAGAAGTATCTTCCTAACCAGGTTTTTAGCTTAGTAATGGCATGATTCATGTCTTACACTAGTGCATTTCCTTCTTTCCAAAGTGCCTACACTAATTTTGATACAATGTAGTAATGAAGTAGTAATAATTGTTAAACTCTTTTTACATTGATGAAGAAAATGTACAAAATTTTGAAATGAATATTTCTCCATTTTATTTGCTAGTCCAAAATTCCCAAAATTTATTGAATGTAGGACCAGTTCTATATGATGCTAATAAACCTCCATATCAAAATACTAGGAACACACTGAGCTAAACATAGTGAAATACGATTACTTGGCACAGGATTTGTCAGAGCCTTCACAACTTGCATAATCTTAAGTCTTCAAGAGAGATAGATCTTACTCAGCATTTCCCAAATCTACTTAGTAACAAAAACAAGTTTGAGGAATTAGTGTTCACAGTGTTCAATGAGGAGAGTCTGACGCTATCTAAAGTCTTTAGACCTGATTTCTATGAGTAGCAAACTCAAATCATTTGCACTGCTAACGTAACTGCATATTTAACTAACTGGTAAGTACTATCAGTCCACTAACACTATGAGAAAATCAGTCTTCTCTAAATTCTCTCACATTGGCAAACACATCAATAAACACAAGACAGGTTTCCCTGCTGAGGGTCCAGAGGTGAGAATACGGTCCCTTCTGAGACTGCCCAAAGTTAAGGGTCACTCTGGATCCACGTCTGAGGTTTCTGCTGTTGATATAAAGGTCTATGATTCTGTTACTTAATGACTGAAATATGGAGTCTACCCTTAGATTTCAAGAGAGAATTTCCTTATTTAAGAGCACGTATCAATGGCCAGTCTAAAATACATTTTACAACATCAAATTTGGTTGATTACAACTTTGGTAAGCTTTATATGTTTATTATCAATTAATTGTAAAGCTTACACAAGGCCTGGAACCAGTTACTAAAAGTCAAGGCCTGAGATTCAAGATCTCAGGGAACAGGCCCAAGGATTTTGTGTGTAACTGTGTAGAAAATCCAACTTTGGAAAAATGCTCTATTGACTCTCTATGTGAGGGAAACACCAACTTTATTTCCTAATAAAGGTGTCCAGGGCCTTACCCAGTCTAAACTACAAAAGTATCCTAATTTGAACCTGATTGAACTCCAAAGTCCTTCCTGAAACAGGTTCTGTGAACTGGCAGCTAGGATTCTCTGCTTTCCGATGGCCTCGTGAGGGCCAGAAAACCTACAAAGCCCAAAATGGGAGATTTGCAATGGCTGCCATCACACCCGCCTTGTGTACAGTGGACAGTTAAGGTGGAGTCCATGCTTCATAACTAGTTACAGGACCACAGAAAGCCAAGCTTTGTTGGAATCAAACCTTGACGTGAACTTGTGCTTTATTTTCTCATAGGCCTCTTCCCTGAAGAATGAAACTACAATTTCTGAAAGAAGGAACACTTGGCCTTTAAAGCCATGTTTGAAACTTGGTGGCAATACCTGGAGAAGCCAGACATCCAGCCATGGTCTGCACCAATCAGCACAGCTGGGAGGACCTCTGGATGATCCCTAACCTCCAACAGCACCAACACTTCTGATCTCTTTCCCACTTCTTGATTCCAGGACCCATTAGATCCTGAGTACCCAAAACTGGTGAGCAGATCTACTAGCTACTGTCCTACATTAAAGACTCTCCTTCAGTTCCAAGAAGCTGAACTCACCAGGTTGTGACCTCAGAAATCCTCCTCGCTGTGATTCACTGACAGCAGAGCAACAAGGACTGCTGCTTTCAGCCACAGGCCATGGGTCTTGCCTGCGCTAGCCCAGTAGCCTGGGTGAGATGCTTCGGGGTGGTGGACTTCTTACTCATGTGCACCGGTCAGAGCACTGACCCTGAGATCCAAGCCTGCGCTGCAGTGTTTCATCCTCAGCTTCTACCTGTCCGGAATTCATGATCCCCACTCTGGATCTTGGGATGTCTGATAGCCAAGGATCCAGGGAGACGTAGAAGACCAAGGAGAACATGCCTTGGCAGAACTTAATGCAAAAAGACAGTGACCTCTTCCAACCCTTGTGGAATCAATTGTGGTTGTGTTTAATCATTTTTGGTGGGTTTTGTCACAAATTCTTTCCATATTTACTACACTGTTATCTTCATATTTACGGAAATGGGCTACTTTCCTTGATGCCATTGGACATTCCCTTTACCTTCAGTGATCCTCAAATACATACATTTTGCATGGATTCTTAGAGCCTCCAGTTTGAATCCATACCTAGTAGATTTGTCACTGTAAACAAAGATCACTTGGATGATGTTAATACACCCTAGAATTGCAATGTCTTTGTGTACTACCCACCACCAAGATAAATGAATTGTCCCTATTCCTATTTCCACATTCATATATAATACAAATGCCATGAAAATAGTCACTTACAAATAAAATAGGGAAGCATCACATGAAAAACCTTAACCCCTTATGAACTCAACCAGTGTTTATTGAGGACCTACTATGTGCCAAGCATTGTATTAAATTCTGGGACTACAAAGAATTCTGGACTAAGAAGTTTACATTTCAGTGGGGGAAGTGAGATAATTCAACAGCCTAATGAGTGCTAGAGCACTGTAATGATAGCCATGAGAATCCCTCCTCTGTGCTCCTTGATCACCCACTAGGGTGGCTCACAGATGATCTTTTTTTATGCCAAAGCCACCCACAAGATTAAAGCCAACAAGCAGCAGTTCATGGTGGAAACTTCCTGTGGTTATCCAGAAGAGGCTAGTTACTAATGTGCCACTTCTAAACCACCTGACCTTTAAACAAGTTAGATGTTTACTTACTGAACACCTTCCCTGGTTTGTCACCAGACTGGTGACCCTGACATGATGACCCATAGTTGACTGTCAGGCTGTGAAGTCAGAGGACACGTTTCAAATCTGGGTCCTGGCACTTATGATCATGACTGTGGGCAAAGCACTTCAACTCTTTGATCTTTGATGTTTGTCTTTGCAAAATAAAAATGAAAACATTCTATACTGTACCTACCTCACAGGACTGTTGTGAAAATCAAGTGAAAATGTATGTGAAAGCACTTTGTAAACTGTTATTTTTTAATCACCCCATTTTCCATGGGTTCTTTATCCTCCCTACCAAATACAATACCTGGAATCATGATTGGCCAGGAAGATATATTCTTAGCCACCCCTCACTCTGGACTAGTGAATGGTAGGAAGAAAACCAAGTTCATGTCCTCATAGATATCTGTTTTTAGTGTGGGAATTCTGATACCTCACAGAATGGCAAAAATATATTCCAGGCCCCACAGCTGGAGTCCACCTGCCATTTAGACATTCCACCATGAACATGCCACTAGACCCAACACCAGCTAGCTTTTGTGATAGATTGTCCCAGGGCCCTTTGTGGAGAACTCACTCTTGGCCTTAGAGAACTGATCAGACTGTGGTGATTCAAAGAATCACCTGGGCTCCAGCTGCCAGAAGACACCAGCCTCTCCCCTTGAATCTATGCTCTTCAAAAACAGAGTGAGAAGCTTGTTTAAAGGAGACACGGACCCAATAAAGAAAACTCTCCCTGACTCCCTGAACTATTATGGTTGGATTAGCAAAGGAGCTTCCTAGACACTCGTTTAAAGCAAGGATTTGGTGACACATTTCTTCTTTTAGTAGTTTATTCCTAAGACCAACTTGTTTCCTTGTGCTCTGATTTTTATTTGTTTATTCCCTGTCTGTCCAACAGACCCACGACAAGATATGTTCCTGACTTACAAATCTCATATAGTCCCCCTTACACAAAGACACACACAGACACACACACAAACACACACACACCACATACAGAATAGAACACTGAGTAATGTCACCCCTTTTTCCTATCTGCCCCCATGGCCAAACCCTGTCTGCCCTACCATATCTGATGAGTCAGTACATATTCTGAATTGGCTCATCTAATTGGAGATGTGCCTCACTGGAGCAATCTTAACCCATCCCAAGTTAAAACTTTGAGTCCATTTTGGTCCTGGCTGGATGCTTAAATGAAGTGTCTATGGAGTAATTACTGATGCCCAGCAATCCTTTAAATAAAGTGACATCTTTCTTCTTAAAACCTACCAGTTTCTACAAAAAGAAAAACACATTAGGATGTACCTCCAGGAATAGCATAAAGGTTCTCCTGAGTAAATAGAATGATGATTATGTATAAAACATCTAATAGAATTTACAACCCAGAAGCTCTGGAGTAAGACCAGAAACCTATAATAGAAAATTTCAACTAAAATCCATGCCTCAAGTTCTTAATGCAAGAAAAGAACACTATAAGAAAATTTTTCATTCAATGCTAGTATCAGTTTTCAAAATATTTTTACATAATACAGAAAATAATTCACAACCTCTCCTTGCTCAGATATTTAGTGAATCAAGAAATCCCTAGATCTAAAGCTACAATATTGCATTTTTATTTTAATATTTGAAATAAACTGCAAAGCATTTTTAAACAGTGTTTTCTTCTGTAGTTTAGAATCCCCACTTGCTGTGGGAAGGGAGCCAGAGAGACTCAGAGTACCAACCACCCAAGGTCAGGGGCAAGGAGCCAAAGGGTTCAGCAGACAGCAAGCCCAAGCCAGGAAGGAAAGCTGTTGCTGAAATCACAGATCATGCATATGAAACAAGACAATCTCCAGGTCATGGTAGCCAAGAAGAAAAAATAGACAGAGCCAAGTTAGGAAGCAAATTAAGATGTGGGAACAGGTATCAGAGGGAATAAGTCTGGGAAGGAGGTGGAGTCACCTACCCCCATTTGACACTTGTCTTACAGTAGCCTTTCAGGTGACTTAAAGCATTACATCTTAGTTTCCTTTTGTGAAGTAAAAGTCTCAGTTTTAGTGATGTTGCCTAATGTAGCCAAACCAAAATAGCAACTCCTCCTTACCCACAAGCATCCTTTTTACTACCTTGGTTGATAAAATTTTCATTGTCACAGAGTTTTAATTTGTTCACAAATCTTTGATAAATGATTTTATCAATAAATTTTTTGTCAATAAATAATTTCCTTGGTTGAACTCCAGTTCCTTCTTTGGTGATTAAAAATCGGTAATAAAAACATACTACTTTGAGTAATCATTTGTCTGTACTTGCATGTCCAGTGACATATGAGAGGGAGTGGATATTATAACATAGATTACATGTAAATGAGCTTGAAGCAAGTAGAATAAGATACCAGGCAAGGATAGCTGGGAGGACATTTGAGAGTGACACCAAGTGAGCATTCCTGGTCAACCTCAGTCTGCAAACTCTACCTCTCCAAAGGCAAAGGTGGTCAACTTGCTCACCTTAACATCAGGGCATGGAGATGGCCCAATGGGAGACAGACAAACAGGGCAGACAAGGACAATGCAGGCAGTATTTTGCAGGAAGAGGTAGCTGAATGCAGGGCCCATTGCTGGCAGGAATTCCGTGCTTTTCACAACATGCACATTAGAAATTCCGACAGCAGATGGAACTGAGCCAGCAGCCACAGTGGTGAGGAGAATGGGAAGTTTCTGGATTAAAGTCTGAACTCTGCACACTTTCAGACAGACATGTGAGCTTTCTAGTATTAGCAGCAAAGACTGTGTTGTTGTTTTTTAAAGTGGTTGTTCTAACTGAACCCAGTAGCAGTTAAATTCTTACTTTATTTACCTTTATGATTCATCTGGAATTCGTGTAGCATATGGGGGAAATAACTAAAAAATAATTATGAAATGATCTCATGCATATCAGCAATATTTAAATAAAAATATGTAATTATTTATAGTTTAATAAATAATTTAAAAGTAACTACCCACTCTCCAGAACCTGGTCCTCATCTGAGGATCTATTTTGAGAGAACCTGAACTAAGATAATTTATACTGAAAGGGTCCAGGGTACACACCCTAAGATGGATTTCTGGGTTGGACCACTCCTGAACTGGACAGCAACAGAAGTCTTCATTGGTAGTGGTTACTGGGATGTGATAGCCCTCAGCGTGCCAGAGGATCATTACTCATGGGGGATCTCATCTGCAGTGGGTTGGGATAGGGTATAAGAGAAAGGTTTGCACTGAGTTCATACAATGTCCCTATCAATTGAGAAATGAGGGCTGTGATTATCATTTTAAAAAAACCTGCATAGATGGTTCTTTGCTTGTAAGTACAATTTTCTTGGAAGAAAATAATGAGCCCAAGTTATCAATCAGCAACCCAGGACACAATGTAACAACATTAAGAAAACCTCTATGATATATATATATATATATCTCCAATACAGCCAGAGAGCAGTAAAGGCTAGAAACGTGGCCTGATTGTGAGAGGAGCAGAGAAAACTTACTACCCAGACCTGTCAAATTTACTATGCTAAACTCAAGACCCTTTCAGAGAAGAAATGGGAACCCAAAGACCTCACAGTGGATGTGCTCAAATGCCCATACCCTACACAGCCATCTGGACCTCCTGAAGTCACTCACTCACCAGCATTCAAGAGTCATCAACCAACCCCACTGCCTCAGCACCATGCAGGAACTCCATGTAAGATGCCTCACAGATGGTAGTTGCCTTCATCATGACTTGGCCTTGCTTTTTTTATAGTTTACAGACATAAAGCCAGGGTAAAAATCTCAGCATGGCCTGCCTGGGAAAGTGTTGTTCTTATTTTGGAAGCAAAGAAATTATTTGCCAAAAATTCTGCAATGTCGACTGGTATATACTGACAGAAACCCAGTTTATGCCTCAGAAGGTATCTTGAGCAGGTGGACAGGGGAAGGGGATAAGGCTGGAAAGGGCAATTGAGTTGTATAAAGCTCTCCAATGGGTTGGAATATGATGTCCTAGATGTCCTAAGCCAACTGCTAGGATGGATTTCTTAAACTTGGGAGAGGCATTGGCCAAACAATGTGAGAGAAATATTAAATTTTTGAGAAAAGAGTGAGAGAGGCTTTGAGAAGTCCTTAAATTGATTTAATGCTTAAGACCAGAGACACCATTAAATATATTTCCCAGGAGATTACAGGGAACACTTCTATAATCTTCAAATCAAAGAACATTGCTAGCAAGGACACTAGAGTAGTTGAGAAACTCAGCTCCCTGTTCTTTCTAGGCTGAGTGTACCATCAGAAAAGCTGCCACAGTTGGAGCTACTCAGTGTCTCATTATGAAGATATGGTTCCAAAATAGGAGAGGCCAGGTGGCTTCACTTCACTGTCAGTGGCAAGATGGATGTAATTATTATATGAGAAAGCAAATCCAGAATGGAAATCAGAGATCCTAGCACCCGGGGATCAACTGGAACAGTTTCCAGGAGCACAATAGATGGGTGATAGATTAAGCTGAATACTGGACCCGTACCCAAAGATGGCAACATATAAATCCCCTAGGACCTGTGACCTTTCATGGAACAATGGCTTAGCAGAAGTGATTAAGAATCTGAACTTGAGGAGATAACCTTGGATTAATATGGATATGACAACTGTAATCACAGTTTTATTTGTTTTTCATTTTTATACACGCATATAACATACTTTGATCATATCTTCCCCATTTCCCTTTCTCTCCCACCCCCTCCTCTACCCTCTGATCCTTTTCTCCTTTTATAATTATATCCCTTCTACTTTCATGTTAGCCTTTTCTTATAAATTCTACAAAAGAGAGGAAACCTGATAGCTGTGTTTGAGTCTGAATTATTTTGCTGAACATGATGATTTCCAGTTCCATCCATTTTCTTGCAAATGACATGATTTCATGTTTTTCCCCGCTACTGTGAATTGAACCCAGGATCTTTCTACTGAGTTACATCCCAATCCATTTTTAAAATTTTGAAATAGGGTCTCACTAAGTTGCTATTTTGCCCAGGCTAGGCTAAAACTTGCAATCCTCCTGCCTCAGCCTCCAAGCATAATATTTTATTGGGCATGCAGGTCATGTTTTCTTTATCCAGTTATCCATTAATGGGCATGTAGGCTGATTCTGTGCCTTACATCTCATGACTAGTGCTGTGACAAACAAGGCTGTGTATCTATAATATGCTGACTTTAATTCTTTCACATATATACCAAGGAGTGGTGTAGGTGGATCACATGGTAGTGTAATTTTAATTTTCTGAGAAACCTCCATATAGATTTCTAAATGTACTAATTTACATTCCCACCAATATCCTCACCAGAATTTACTATATTTTTATAATCTTGCAGATAGTCATCCTGATTGGGGGAGGGATGGAATCTCAGTGTAGCTTTGATTTACGTTTTTCTTATGGCTAAAGATGTTGAACTTTTTTTCATGTACTTACTGGCCATTTATAGTTCTGAGAAGTTTCTGTCAGTTCATTTGCCCATTTATTGGTTGGATTACTTGTTCTTTTGGTGTTAAATGTGTTGAGCTCTTTATACATTCTAGATATTAACCTTCTGTCACAAGAATATCTGAAAGTGATTTTCCTCCCTTTCTACAGCTGCCTCTTCACTCTGTTGTTTCCTTTGCTGTACAGAAGTTTTTTAATTTGATGCAACCCCATTTGTTGAGTTTATTATTTCCTGAGCTACTGGAACCCTATTCAGGAAGTCTTTGCCTGTGCACATATCTGGAAATTTTCCCTCTGTTGCTCTCTACTAGTTTCAAAGTTTCAGGCCTCACATTAAGGTCTTTGAGTCTTTTTGAGTTGATTTTTGTACTGGGTGAGAGTTAGGGATCTAGTTTCAATCTTCTACATATAGATATACAGGTTTCCTAGGATCATTTTTTAAAGAGTGTGTGTGTGTGTGTGTGTGTGTGTGTGTGTGAGTGTGAGAGACAGCAGTCTTCGGTACCTTTGCTTAGAATGAGAGGACTGAGGCTCTGTGGAATTCTTCCTGTGTCCTCTATTATGCTCCATTGTGTCTACTTTTATTCTAATTTTACACTGTTTTTGTTGCAGAGCTCACTGGTAAAATTTGAAATAGGGTATTTTGATACTTTCAGCTTTGATTCCTTTGGCTAGTTGAGGGTCTTTTTGTTTCCATCTGAATTTTAGGGTTATTTTTTCTAGTTCTGTGAATAGTGACATTAGTATTTTGATGGGATTGTATTACTGTATGTCAGTTTGGGAAGTATGGTCATTGTCACAGTATTAATTTGTCCGATCTCTGAACCTGTGAGGCCCTCCATCTTCTAATGTCTTCTTCAATTTCTCCAGTTTTTTATAGTTTTTCTTTCAGCAGTCTTTCTCCTCATTAATTTTATTCCTGCATTGTTGTGGTTGGTTTTTTTCTTTTGAGGCTTTTGTGAATGGGATTGTTTTCTCAGTAAACTAGTAAATTAGTCTATAGAAAAGCTGCCAATTATTGCATATTGGCTTTATATCCCAGTATATTGCTGAATTTATTAGTTCTAAGAAACTTTTAGTAGACTAAGTTTTCTAAATATAGAGTCATATCATCTGCAAACAGGGATAAATTGAGTTCTTCCTTTCCTATTTATACTTTTTAAATTTCTTTCTGTTGCCTAATTGTTCTGGCTAAGATTTCCAGTATTGTATTGAGTAACAGTAGTAAGAGTGGGCACCTTTGCCTTCTTATTGATTTTAGGGGAAATGCTGTCTGTTTTCTCTCATTCAGTATGACATTAGCTATATGCCTTTTGCTGAGGTATGATTTCTCTACATCTAATTTATTCTGGGTTTTTATCAAGTAAGGATATTGAATTGTACTGAAAGCTTTTTCTGTACCTACTGAGATCATGTGATTTTTATCCTTGATTCTATTTATCTGGTGAATCATATTTATTAATTTGTGTGTTTTATACCAACTTTGTGTACTTGAAATTAAACCAACTTGATCATGGTGTATAATCTTTTTAATATGATGTTGAATTCAATTTGGAAGTATTGAGAATTTTTGCATCAATATTCATCAAGGATATTATTGGTCTATAATCTTTCTTTCTTTCTTTCTTTCTTTCTTTCTTTCTTTCTTTCTTTCGCCCTTTCTCTCTTTCTTCCTTTCTATTGTTTCCTTATCAGGTTTTTGGTAGCAAAGTGATATTGGCTTTGTATAATATGTTTGGAAGCGTTTTCTCCTTTCTATTTCATGGAATAATTTGAGGAATATTATTTTTAAATCTTTATTATAAGTCTGGTAAAATTCATCCAGTCCTAGGTTTTATTATTTGTTTATTTGTTTAGTGAGGCTATACATTTATTAAAGGTAAGAAAAGAAACATGCTCTGCAGAGTGAGTGTAGGCCAATTAAAAACAGGAAAGGAATTGCACTCTATAGGGTAAGAGGAGACCACCGTGAAAGAGAGAACTCAGAAACCCAGAGCTTAATGACACTCCTCTCTTCTATCTCACACTCCTCAGGCTGATGTCAGGTCTAGGCCATTTTATCAAAAGTCTGCTTGATGTCTCATGAGAAAAAATTTTGAAGACAGCATCCTCTGATTGGTCCCAGGTGCAGGGCTTAGGTAACTGCTCTTGTGTGCATTTTCAGGAACTCCATGATCGAGTGGTCACACTGACTTCCCCAGCCAGTTCACCATGTCCTAATCTCTTGCATCATTTCCATCTGAGAAACATAAATACCCATAATTTTTTATAGGGTACAGGAGATGTGTGGGTCTCTGTCTTCATATAGCTACTTCCAGCTAAAAAGTGCTGGGGATTACGTACTCTCCAACTACCTGTGGGTGGTGCTGCACATTGGCTAGGTTGAAAAGCAAAAATAAAAAAACTTGTCAGATGACAATGAAGAAAGAGCTAGTGTCTACATGAAGGTCTGTTGAGCTGCCTGTTTGATGGGGAAAAGTCTGGTGAATTTGTCAGGGGAGTAACTTTAGTATTATGTTGGGGAGCTAAAGCCCAAATATGCAAAAGAGCAGGTCAGATTTCCATGTTTCCTGTGGGAATGAAAGTATGGCAAAGAGGGATACTAGCTAAATTACCATGAGCCTATTTATAGTAACTCTACTTATCTGCACTCAGAGCAGAACTGAAATCTTGGTTTTTTAAGGGGAACCTCAGGTCTTTCAGTGATTGACCAGAGTAGTTTTCTTCTTTTGGGTGGTCCTTTTCTTCAGAAAGTTCAAGTGGAGCTGGCTTTATAATTGCCCGTCTTAGGGGCTGGGGATTTAGCTCAGTGGCACCATGGCTGCCTCGCAAGCACAAGGTCCTAAGTTTGATCCCCAGTACCAGAAAAAGAAAAAAGAAAAAGAATTCTATAATTGCCAGTCTTTCCCAGGGTATGTCCCTCTCCTTTGTACAGGTTCTAACAAAAGAAGTAGTCTGAGCTCTCCAGGGTTATTGTATGCACACCGTGGGCAAACTTTACAGACCTGTCAGGTGGTTGCCACTAGTCCTAGTGCTGTGAAAATTCAAGTGAACATTTCCCATGTAAGGATTTCATAGCTTTCCACTGCATGCCTTGAAAAAGGTCTGGTTTAATGCTCCTCATGAACTGGGAATAAGGCTAGGGTCTTGAGGGCTGTAAGGCTGCCCTTCTTGCCTCTCTATTAGCCTTTTGATTTCCCAAGTAGACTCTAGACATATCTCTTTGGTGTCCTTTGCAATGAATGACAGTGACCTGCTTGAGAAGATAGATTGCCTCTAGCAGTTGTAGATTTTCCTGCTTGTGCTTTATAGATTGCTTATTAGTTAGCCAGAGTAAGGGCTGTGAGCTCTCCTTTTTGTGCAGAGGTTCCTGGGGGAAAAGATTTAGCCTCGGTAACCTGTTGTGAACTGGCAACCTGCCTTTCAATGTCCTTCTTGAACAAAGCTACTTTCATTAGTGAACCACAGTTCCTCAGGGTCTTGGAGGAGCAGGTCACTGATGTCTTGTCTGCTTGCATAGGTCTGGGAAATCACCTTTTTGCAAGAGTGGCTAACCTCTGAGTCTGTAGATATCAGTGAGGCAGGATTAAGAGTAGTGCAGGTCTTCATGGTAACCTCGGGGGTGTGTAGAGTCATGCCCTGGCATAGTCTCAATGGGTAAAATCCACTTTGGACTTTGCTGGAATCGGAGAATTGCCCCAAATTTGGCTAGGAAATTTCTTCCTAGTAAGGAAGTAAGACACTGTGGGACAATTAAAAACTCATTTGGCCTTTGAAGTGAAGTGTCAGAGCAGGAGTAAAGAAGCTGTGACTAGGGCTCTCCCTTAACCCCAATTATGGCTATAGATCTAGAGGAGGGTTTCCTGATATGGATGTTCAAACAGAAGCCAAAAGAATTGAAATTGCTTACTCATGACATCCAGGGTCACCCAGGGTTTTTCCCAGGATATAAAGATGTCTGCAGACAGGGACATTGCAAGTTGTCCTGGAGCCTGTCAGTCTTTTTCTTTAGAGTAGAAGGTGAGGGTTTTGCCTGGCCTAGCCCCTCTCTGGGAGCAGGGCCACTCAGTTCCCCAGTACCATGAATCAGGCACATCAGTCACCTGACGCAATGAGCAGGGCCGCAGTAGTGGGTTGGTACAGTCCTGTGCCCAGTGTCCAGTCTTCTTGCAGGCCTTGATTGGCCCTGAGTTTTTCCCTTGGATGACTTGGGTATGCTTAAAGCATTGCCAATTGTGACAGCCATAATTTTGGTTTGTCTTTTTTTCTTGGCTCTGCCCCTTTCCTCTTCATCTAGACCTGGATTGTTGAACACAGAAAAGGCTGTGTCTAGCAACTGAATCATAGGGGTCTGGAGGCCCATCTGTAAACCTACCATAATCTTTTAAAAATACTAGGTCTCTGTAGGGAACTAGCCTGTAGTAGAATTCCTGAGTATCTACTGGGTGAAAGAGAAGGTTGAAGAGACCTTCCAGCGTAGGTTTGTTTGTTTTTTTCATTAAACAGGTGGGAGGGGCATATGCCATTGAGAGATTGGTATCTGAGGAACAATTTTTTTTTCCTTAAAGGCCCCTTTGAATACCATGATTTGGGGGCCTTTCCAGAGATAAAGAGCCATAAAAACTTGATCATAAGGGATCTCACATTGCTTTCCTTGCCTTTTGCAAAAAAGATCTAACTGTAGAATAGACTCGTCATTTAGACTGTCATTCTGTATCCATCTTTCACCATTTCCTAGTTCATCAGACTCACAGATAGTTGAGTTAATATTTTCTGACTGTTTCCTTTTTTCTGCTCAGACTGTCAGGCACATGTTTCTAAATTATTCGAATTTCTATCAGAAAACTGGACCCAAAGAGTATTCCAATAGATGATAAGTTGTTAAAGACAAGGGCCAAATTGTTACTTGTTTTCAAGGATACAGCCCACTGATGAGGTCTCTGGGATCTGCAGGGTGTTTTCAACTACATGTCACGAGGCTGCTCCTGTTTGGCTTTGCCAAAATACCTTACTAGGTTCTACGGTTTGAGAGACTCCTTCCAGATTTTCTTTCTAGGTTCTTCTTGTGCTGAACAAAGAATTGGACAAAACAAGCACAAAAGGTAGTAGTGAGGTTTTGCATTTATTAAAGGTACCAAAAGAAACATTCTCTGCAAAGTGAGGGGAAATTAAACAGGAAAAGAAGTACACTCTACAGGGTGAGAGCTAGACCATTGTGAAAGAGAAAACACCGTGGACCTGGGGTTTTCTTTGTTGGGAGAATTTTTATTACTGTTTTAATCTCATTGCATGTTATTCATCTGTTTAGGTTTTTATACCTTCTTGGTTCAATTTTGGAAGGTCATTTGTGTCTATAAATATGTCTATTCTTCTAGATTTTCCCAGTTAATGACATATAATTTTTCATAATATACGTAATGATCCTATGGATTTCATTGGTATCTATTGTAATATCTCCCTTTTCATCTCTAATTTTATTTGGGTCATTTTGTTCTTTATTTTGGTTAGTTTGGCTAAGGGTTTGTCAATTTTGCTTATCTTTTCAAAGAATCAAAGGATTTATTGATCTTTCATATTGTACTTGTCTCATTTTATTTATTTCTGTTTTGATCTTTATTACTTCTTTCCTTCATCTGATTTGGGACTTGGTTTATTCTTGTTTTTCTAATGCTTTGAAATGTATCATTAGATTATTTATTTGAGATCTCTCTGATTTTCTAATGGAGGCATGTTTAGCTATCAACTTATCTCTTATAACTGTATTTGCTGTGTTCCACAGGCTCTCGTATGATGTGTTTCCATTGTCATTTGATTCTAATAATTTTTGCAGTCCTTTCCCCCAGTTTTTTCAATGACCCATTGCTCATTTAAAAGCATATTGTTCAACCAACATGTGTTTGTATATTTTCTGCATTTTCTCTTACTGTTGATTTCTAATTTTATTCTGCTATGGTATTAGAAGTTACATGAAATTATTTAAATTTTTGTATTTGTTAAGATTTGCTTTATGGCCTAAAATATGACCTATTTTGGAGAAAGTTCAATGAACTTATAAAAAGAATGTGTATGCTGCCACTGTTTGATGAAATATTCTGTAGATATCTATTAAGTTCATTTTATCTACAGTGTAATTTAATTCTGATGTCTCTTGGTTGATTTTTTTTAGGGGGGACCTGGAATATCTATCTATTGGTGAGAGTGGAGTATTAATAATAGTAGGAAATAAGACCCTATTTTTTTTTCAGTACTAGGGTTCGAACTCAGGACCTTGTGTTTGTGAGGCAGGCACAGTGTCACTGAGCTAAATCCCTGGCCCTGAGCCCCTAATATTATGTTGGGGCCTATCTTTCCCTTTATGTCTTGTACTGTTTGTTTTATAAAATTGGATGCTCTGACCTTTGGACTATATATGGCTTTTGGGTAGATTGTTCTGTTTATCAGTATGTAGACCTGCATTGTCCTCTAGCCACTTTTGGTTTGATGTCCTTTTGGTCAGAAATGAATATAGCTGCTCCTGATGTTTTTAGATTTCATTTGACTGGAGTAAGATTCTTCATCCTTTCACTGTGAATCTATGTATATGTTTACTGGGCAGGTGAGTTTCTTGCAGGCAGCACCCAAGTGGTTCTTGTTTTTAATCCAGTCAGCTAGCCTATGTGTTTTTATTGGAGAATTTAGACCATTATATTCCAGGTTAATATTGAATGGTATGTACTACTAGCTCCTATCATTTTGTGTAGTCCTGGTTGTTTTGAATGATCTATATGTATTTTTTTCTCATAAAGATTTTTGTAAGAGAAAAAAAAAGAGGCAGGAGTAAAAGTCAGAGAAGAGGCTATAACAGCAGAGTCAGAGGTGTGAGACACACAGAGAGAGTTAAAGTTGCTATGCTGCTGGTTTTGGAAAAATGAGCTTTGAGCCATGAAATGCCAGTAGCCTATAAAAGCTTGAAAAGGAAAGAAAGTGAATTACTTTTAAAGTCCCACAAAATGACATGGCCCTACTGAAAGTTTGGTTTTGGCTGTGTGACATTTCAAACTTCTACAGTTCAAGAACTGTTAGGTAAAAATTTTGTAAAATTTCAAATAACTACATTTATAGTAATTTGTTCTGATGGTTGGTTTTATGTATCAATGACTATAGGCTATAAGACTCAGTTATTCAATCAAACACTAATCCAAGTGTTACTGTGAAGGTATTTTATAAATATGGCTAATATCTATAATCAGTTTACTTCAAGTAATATAGATGGGCCTTATCCAATCAGTTGTAGGCCTGAAGAGCAAAGACTGAGACTCCCAGAAAACAAAACTGAAGGATTATCTCCTACCTGATATGCTGTCTTGCCTTACAAATTTCAAACTTTTCAACTTCCACAGACATGAGCCAATTTTTAAAAATTAATATTCAGCACTCCTACTTTGTCCATGGTTTCAGTCACTGATCTGAAAATATGAAATGGAAAATTTCTCATCCATTAGTTCCATCATAGTAATCTGTGTTATCTGATTGACTGTCTCAGAGTTTATGTTCAAGTAACCCTTATTTTACTTAGTAATGGATCCAAAGTGGAAAAGTAGTGATGCAAAGAACAAACCAGTGCATACAACATGAAAAGATATTAACTCTGCTATGTGTCCACACTGTAGTATATGTAGAAAAAAATAGTATGTGTAGGATTCAGTATTCTCTGTGGTTTCAGGCATCTGTGTTGGTCTTGGAGAATATTTGTCAGGGAACAGGGGAGAATACTATATTTAAAAACCTTCCATTGTATCTGCTTTACTGGATAATCTTACCTGGAACGTTTGTTATAGTACCAATAGAAAACATACAGATATCTAATAGCTTCCTCTGTGTAAACAGAAAAGACCAAAAGTAGACAAGAACAATAACCATTACAAATACACACACACACACTTTACTCATCTGTTCCTAGTTTCTATATTTCAGCAAGTTTGAGCCAATCAATGGTAAGGAGTGCCAAGACCTCTTGAAGACTGCTCCAATTCTTTTTTAAATGGACCTAAATAAAGCAGGATATAGTTCAGAAATAAAAATAAGCAAATATCAAAGGGTTTTTTAATACAGTACGTGAATTGACATAATACCAGGAAAATCAAAATAATGACATGGATCTTTTGTTAAAGTTAAACCATATGAAAACTCAGTGATAAATAGGGTTTTACCCAAGTTTATCTGATAGAGACCCAATGTATATAAGACTGTGGTCATATTTCCATTCCCTAAATGCATCGGTTAGATGCCACTATAGTATAGTTGCAGTTTGTCTCCTAGTGTCTTGTGTTCAAGAAACTTCGTTCTCAGTATGGCAATTTTAACAGGTTACCACCACTTTAAGAAGTGGAGATAGTGAGGTCCTTAGATCATTTGGGGCATGCTCTCTAAAGACATTAAGGTAGATCTCACTATACCCTGAGTTACTTCTCACCAGAGCAAAGTTGTTATAAGAAAGCCCATTCCCACTCTCTGGCTTATTATCTTGCCATTTGATCTCTCCCTCTTGCTTGCCTTTCTGCTGTTGAGATACCACCCATGCTGACAAAAGTTAAGCCATTGCCTGAATGATCCCATTGAACCTCCAGAACTGTGAGCTAAATAAACTTCCTTTTTTTATAAAGTACTAAGCCTTGGGTAGTTACAGAAAACTGACAAATGCAGATAGACATGTTTAGAAGCTGGCAGAAACCTCATACTTTATTCTTAACTTTTGGTTTAAAAGTCATAATGTCAGAAAAATGCTGAGTAAAAATCTTCTGAAAGTGCACCCCGGCAAGACAATAAATTAAACAATTTTCAGGTACCAGATGGAATTCAAAGGTATAGTATCATCCCCTAAACACGTGTACTCCTAAAGGATGCTGGAAGGGTGGTCTCTATCATGTGCCTATTTAATCTGCCAGTCTGATGCCTGCAAAAATCAGATGGATGATGGCGCGTAAATATAGACTATTGGAAACTTAGCCAAGCGGTAGCCTCAAACTCAGCTGCTATTCCTACACAGCTATTGATTAGGTGTATATATCAAGAAGAATGATTATAAGCAGTTCACATCTACTTGGAATGACCAACAGTGTATATTCATGATTTCTTTACAGTATAGTTCTTGTGATAAAAGGTCCTTGAGGATCTGGACCTTCTGCAGAACATCTGCAGGTCCATTCTACTAATGAAATCATTTTAAGTGGACCTGGCAAGCAGAAAACAGACTTATAAGAAATGCTCCTGTGGTGCATATATGGGCCAATAAGTGAGATTAACCCTACAAGGATTCAGGATCCTGCCAAAATGGTAATGTTTATGGGATTCTATGAGTTTGCGACATGTGAATACACCTAAAAGAAACAGGCATTTTATTATTCCTTGCACCTTTGCTCCTAAATAAAATATAAAACCTGGCAGTACTCCTAGAATTTTAGAGAGAATACATGCCACATTTAAGAATACAGCTTTTGGGGCCAGGGATTTAGCTCAGTGGCACTGTACCTGCCTTGCAAGCTCATGGTCCTGAGTTCCATCTCCAGTACCAAAAAAAAAAAAAAAAAAGAACACAGCTTCTGACTCCTTTATCCATTGACTCATGTGGCAACTAGTCTTGAATGAGGCTTTGTAGTCTATTTAAGCTGAGGAACAAGCATCATGGTCACTTAGATCATAGGATACAGCAGTCCCTGTGGTGCTAAAGGTATGTGTAGAACATAAGAATACCATGTGCATTACATGTTCTCACAGAAAGCAACAGCAAAGACCCATAACAGCTTGGAGCAAGGCTAAGTTGTCTGAGCAGAGAACTATTCACAATTTCCAAAGTAGATCCTGGCAGGCTGGTGGATCTATCCAGAGACTTGACTCTCAACCAAGGGATTCTAAGTGATTAGTCAATTGGGAGTACTTACCCTGATGGGACTGTCACATAAACTCATGAATCTGAGGAGAGTGCACAATACTGAATCATCATGTTACAAAAATGGTATATTCTGGACCAGACCAACCAGATCCATGAAGCTTAAGTAATTTACATGAGCAGGTATCCCAGAAACTTACATTACTTAGTTACTGTCTTAGTCACTTTCTTCATCGCTAAGACACACTACCTACCCCCTCCAAATTAAAGGAGGAGCGATTCATTGTGGCTCATGGTCACAGTCCATAGTCATCTGGCTCCAAGGCAGGACTGAGAAGCAGAAGAGCAAAGCAGGAGGAGAAGCTGGTCAGGTCTGCTCAGCTCACACCGTGGCAACAAGGAAACAGAGAGAGAAGGGAGTAGCCTGGAAAGGAAATAGACCACCCCCATAATATAATCGCCTTTCAAAAGCCCCATCTATTAGCACATGAGTCTTTGGGGGCATTTTAGATTTAAGCCATAACAATTACATCAGTGCTTCACTGTAGTGAGCTAACAGAGAAAGAAAAGACGAAAAGCATGGGGCCTGCATCTTAGATAGAGTGGCCTAATATGTTTGCAAAGTGAAAGTAGCTTCTGTTGCACTATAGTCTGTGTTAGAGGAGGCTCTGAAAGATAATTTGAAGGAGAAATCTTATGTAGTTCACTTTGTCATCAGTTTTGTATGAAGAGAAAGAGATAGCCCAAGATAAGAATATGTGCAAATTCCTGGGCGGCAGCCGGTTATTCAGGGATGCAGGGGGAGCAATTTTGAAAGAGTAGAATCAAGGACACCTGAAGAATTATGTAGATAGGCTTATACGCATCATCACAAAGTGTGCAGATTTCTGTTTCCTATCAATATGTGCTAGGGATGGAAGGAGACAGAAAAAAGATAAACATTAAATGAACAACACACAAATCATTGTTTGATTATGATTATCAACATAAAATAAATATAAATAAATATGAAATACCATAAAAATGCAAAACAGAGAGCCAATCCTACTCCAGGGACCAGGGAATGCTTCCCTGAGGAAGTTTTGAAAGCTGAGTAGAAGGTAGCTACACAAGGAAGAAACAAACATGAAAGGAAGGCCTTGAAATGAAAAGATGGGGGAATGTTTTATACATACGAGCAAATAAAGAAGACCAACTGACTAGTGAGCCATAGGAGAGCCAGGGGGAGAGTGGCTGAGGTGAAACAGAGGGGGCAGGGGAACTAGATAAAGCAGGACCTTTCAGAACCTGTTACAGAATTCTCTACTGCTGTTTTTGATGTTGCTGCTTCTGTTGTTCTAATTGGTGTTTACCTGCTCTCCCTTTACTACCTATCTCCCATTCATCTTGTAGCTCTTACTTTCTCAGAGAAACATTCCTTGGGCCCCTAGATTCATGGTGGTTATTGATGTTTGTGCTTATTTGCAGAGCAATAAAAAATAATGAAAAGGGACTAGGGTAAAGATTCTTAAAAATTTGTGTTGATTGGCATATGGATGGGATATGTAGAGTAAGAGAGAATGAGAGCATAGTACCAAACTGTTAGAAGGTAAGTCTCCTGAAGAGCAGCTAAGAAGGAATAGGAAGAAGTAACAAAGAATACATGGTCCCCAAATCAAAAGAAAGCTTTGAAAAGAATGTGTTCAACTATGTTGATTAAAATGAAGTATAGAAAAATGTACACTGAATGACCAACATGAGTAATTACACCAATGAAAATTAGCAAATGCTACAAGTGTGAGCTTACTTTGTTGTTTTGTGTTTTTTTTGCAGTATGGTTAAAAACATGATAGAGAAAATGCTGAGGATTAACCCTAAAGTATGTTAAAATCTACAGCCATTTCATAATGAAAAGCAAAAAAGACTGAGCACATATTTTTCCAGTATGTGAAAGCTATCATCCTATTCAGCAAAGTTGCTCATTATTGATTCTCAAATGAATTTAGACATACATATTTATATTCATTTCATTTTTTTCTTTCAACAACAAATGAAAAATATCAACTGGCATTCACATGGAAATTGCATTCATTCATCAGTTGCAACCATCAATTAGTAATGGATACAAGAATGTCAAAGATCAATGAAATCAATGACTGTGAGAATTGATTGGCTATAGGGATTTTACAATAAAGAGCACTAAATATTTCATTATTTATAAATTATGTTCCCCATGTCCATTTTATTAATAATATTTATAAGAAATATTTAGAAATATTATGGATGCACGCAGCAATGGAAAACAAATATTGATAGTATAAGATTGAAAGAAGTTTACCACACCTGCATTTTACATTAATATTCAATGTTTTCAGCCCTTGGGCAATATTAGGGGTTTAGAAAATTTGAATATTCATTAAAACCTAAGAACTCATAAACTCATTGGATACAGACTTTGCGGTCACTGAGCAAAGCAAAATTTCACTTAAAGTTTCATCAATAACCACAAATGTCAACACACATATATAATGATTGGATGACTTGAATTAATAACTTTAAATGTGTAAAGAACAAACTAAATATATTTTGTTTGTTCATTTAGTTTTTTTGTTTTTTTTTTTGAGACAGAGTCTTGCTATGTAGTTCAGGCTGGTCCTGAACTCACTATGTAGCCCAGCCTGGCCTCGAACTTGTGGTGATCCTCTTGGCTCAGCCTCTCAAGTGCTGGGACTATAGGAATGTGCCACCACACTTGGGTTGTTCATTTACTTTTTATCTTGAAACAATCTCAACCTTCCAGAAAAGCCACAAATGCAATGCTAAGAACCTTTTCACAAAATCATTAGAGTAAGCTGGCCCATTGTACATAAGTGAGTATTCCCTAAAAAGGGGCACATTTTCTTATACAATCAATATAACCATCAAAATCAGATAGCAGTCAAGTTTTGTCAATTGTTCCAATGATATTCTTTATTATAAAAGGGCCCACTTCTAGTCTGGAACATTTATTGAGATTTTATTTGCCTTTTATAATCCTAGCACATTTAAAGAATACCAAGGTTGTTATTTTCTAGAATCTCTTTCAGGTTAGAATGGTTGGATATTTTCTCTTGATTGGATTCAGGACAGGCATCTTTAACAGGAATATCTCAGAAGTGATGCTATGTTCACTACATCCTAAGAAATTCAATTCATTTTGTCTCATTTCAGGTAAGTTAACTTTTATTGCTCAATTAAGTTGATGTTTCCATACACTTTCCATACAGTCAGTCTTTCACTGTAATATATATCTATTTTGTAACAACAAAGTATCAACTCTTCTGGGCATTCATTAGGATGTTTATATTCATAAGGATGAATTTCTTTATGTTCCAAGGTAGGTAATCTATCACTAACCTAAGCAGGTTTCTATGGTCATTCAACAAGTCTCCAGCATTCTTTGAGCATTTCCATCTTTCTGACCCAGTAAGATCAGTTACATCATCTGTTTTTCTGTCCCATCCATGTAATCAACCCATTTTTCCAAAAACTCCGGCTCCTTTTGGTGGAGAACTTTATTTGGAAACTAAAATCAGAGAATTAAAGATACTTTTTGGTGATGTCAGTCTCTGAGAGAGAAAACCATACACAGGAATATGTACAGGCACACAGGCCATATTTACTCATATATTCTTATGTGTTCTTATGTGTTCACATCTATTGAAAATCATAATTCATATCACATCTTCAATTTTAATTCAACACTACAGCTTCCTCCACTTCCCTATTTCTCACTTCCAGAAATTTCTTTGTCCTCACATAGTGACTTCTTTTCATCAGCACCTAATCCAGCTGTCCCCACAGAGGCCCTGGCTGGGCTGCTGACCCCAATCCAGCCCCACAGTGCTTGCTGAGTCCTAACACCCCGTGCACCCATCCTCCTTGGGGACACTGCCACATTACTCAGGCTCCAATCCCAGCCCCTTTCCCCGCCTCAGGCCCCCAGCTTCCTTAGCCACCCTAATGAAGAGGAGGAAGACAGGAGAAGGAAAGGGGTGGGGAGGAAAAACAGCCCCTGCTTATTTGAAAGGCAAAAGCAATGGATAGCAAGTCCCTCACACTATTGAGATACTCTAATTTACAAACCTTGAAATTGAGATTTGCTTTAAAAATTGATATTATGACTATCTTCAAAGCTGGCCAATCACGACCAATATTCTAGTTATTCAGTAAGTATTATAGAACTGTTGAAACAAGTCCAAAGGGAAACTAATATTTTGCAGTTACATAGTCAAATTTAAAGCACAGATTAAAAGTCTGAAGGATGCAAGCCCTGGAAACTTTAAACATCCAGCGCATTTGTAATGACAGTATGGGAAAGGCATAACTTTCAGCAGATAAGCTTCAACTGACACAGCTGGGGAAAATCAACGTATGGGGATAAAATACAAGGTAGAGGACCGGTCCTTCTAGGCTGCATCTATTTGCATTGCCACACATACACAGATGCTGGTTAACCGTGTCTCTGTTTCTCTTAAGGTTCCATTTTGGCATCCACATCCACTAGCAATTGTCTTTTGTAGTAGCACATTTTATAAACTAGCCTTGTTTGTAGTAACAGCATTATTAGTTGATTTCAATAGCACCCAGTCAAATTACCAAAATATTGGTAAATTTTTGACCCCCCCATGACATTTTATTTTTTCATCAATTTTTTTTTAATTGAAGTTTGGGGTTTTCTGGGTTTGCCTGTCTTTAGCATTTATTTCAGCAGAGCCCAAACATCCTACACACCAGCAAGCAGACAAGGTTGAAGGAACGGGAGCAGGCTGGTGCAGTAGGCATTATGTCAGCAGTCTGTGTATCCTGTATTTTTGTGGGAGGTAGAAACTCATCAGCCCAGTGGCGGAATTCTTGTGTCCCGGAGCTCTAGGGGGCAGGTTGGATCAAGTCCCTGTGAATACCAGGAGAACATCTTTCACTGCCCTGCAGTGACAGCTTCCACAGAGCTATCCCTGCTCTTTTTTTCACTATCTTTCCCAAAGGACGAAACTCCCGGTCCGACAACAGTCGCGCGGAAGTGGGGCCCGTTCTGGGACTGCGGCGGCGTAGGAGCGCGGGGCCCGGCTCCTCCCGGCGCCAGGCGCACAGAAGCGACCGGGAGGGCGGAGGCGGGAGGCGCGCTCCGGGGCTGGCGAGCCAACCTCCCCGAGAACCTCCCGGGTTTACGCCGGGGAGTCCACGCCCTGACTAAAAAGACCGGGAGACGGGACTTAGGCTGTGGTTTCTGGGTGTTTGCCGAAGGCGCCCGCGGCAGTAAACCAGAGCCACGGAGGCAGAAGGACTGATGCCTCCGGCTCAGTCTGAAATGTCCCGAACCGCAGGGAACGCGGGCGGCTTTCATCTGAATCTGGGCACCGCCTTCTCCCGCACGTTTAGTCTGAGTCCTGCTGTTTTTGTGTTGAAACTCTATGCATAATACTGTGAGCTCTTGCTGCCCTAAAGTGACAGTCTGCGGAGAGGTTTCTGCGGGTGGGTGGGGCCCTACTTGGCCGCGGGATTGAGGCGCAGACCAGGAGCAGCCCCGAAGAGCTGGGACTGCCTGTGCAGTGACCGTATCGCAGCTTCTTTCCACTGGGAACGAGATTACATAACAGAGAAGATCTAAAGCAAGCGGTGGGAAGGTGATAAAGTTAAGAAACATTCCAAGACAACTAACGTGCGTCCCTACTTTTATTCGGAATTTGGAGACGTCACTCAGCGGTTACAGATCTGTGGACACACACACGATGGCCGACGTGTGCACACTCTCATCCGCACGTCCGTCACAGTGTAGGAGAGACTTTACTGTTTGGGGATCAACAGCAGGAGCTGCGATCGGGCTGGAGGCGCCCGGGACCGGCGGGTGCGCGCTCAGCCTCTCCCGACCCAGTCTGGAGCCTGGGGTGCCGCCGCGCCCGCACCCCCGCAGCTGGGGCGGTGACACACCCGGAGTCGAATTACAGCCCCGCGATTAACATATGAATTTCACCAACTTAAAAGAGGGAAGGAAGAAAAAAAAGCCGGAGAGGGCGCCGGGGTCCTGCGCACCCGGCAACTTTTCTCTGGGCGTCAAAAGTCCTTGATTGGCTGCCCGCACGCGCCGGCCAGCGGCCTCCATTGGCTGCGCAGACACGCGACCGGCGCGCGGAGGGGGCCGGCGAGGAGCGGGGAGCCGCGCTGGCGCGTGCCGCTTTTTAAAGGGGCGCAGTGCCTTCGGCAACCGGAGAAGCTTCGTTGCACGCGACCTGGTGTGTGATCTCCGAGTGTGTGGGGGAGGGTCGAGGAGGAGGAAAAAATAAGACGTGGCAGCTGAGACCCAAGACGGGTTTCTGTGCGCGCGTGTGTGCGTGTGAGCGCGCGCGCTGCTGGAGCTGGGTCTCCCGTGCCTCCTCCGACCTGCACCTCCCGGCCTCGGCTGTGCAATGTCCCGCCTGCTGCACGCGGAAGAGTGGGCTGAAGTGAAGGAGTTGGGGGACCACCATCGCCATCCCCAGGCCCACCACCTCTCGCAGCCGGCGCCCCAGCCCCCTGCCACCCTGCAGACGAGGGAGCACACGGTGTACCCGGCTGAGCTGTCCCTCCTGGACGGCACCGACCCACGCGCCTGGCTGGCGCCCGCTTTGCAGGGCATCTGCACGGCACGCGCCGCCCAGTACTTGCTGCACTCGCCCGAGCTGGGAGCCTCCGAGGCCGCGGCGCCCCTAGAGGAGGCGGACGGCCGGGGGGAGCTGGGAAGGAGGAGCAGCGGCGGCGGCCTTAGCAAGAGCCCTGGGCCGGTGAAAGTGCGGGAACAATTGTGCAAGTTGAAAGGCGGGGTGGTGGTGGACGAGCTGAGCTGCAGCCGCCAGCGAGCCCCCTCCAGCAAACAGGTGAATGGGGTGCAGAAGCAGAGAAGGCTAGCGGCCAACGCCAGGGAGCGGCGCCGGATGCACGGTCTGAACCACGCCTTCGACCAGCTGCGCAACGTTATTCCGTCCTTCAACAACGACAAAAAGCTGTCCAAGTACGAGACCCTGCAGATGGCCCAGATCTACATCAATGCCCTGTCCGAGCTGCTGCAGACGCCCAGCGGCGGGGAGCAGCCCCCGCCGCCGCCGGCCTCCTGCAAAGGTGACCACCACCACCTCCGCGCCACGGCCTCCTACGAAGGCGGCGCGGGCAATGCGACAGCGGCAGGGGTGCAGCCGGCCTCGGGAGCCGGCCCGCGCCCCGCCGCGCCCGGGACTTGCCGGACTCGCTTCTCGGCCCCGGCCTCCGCGGGAGGTTACACCGTGCAGCTGGACGCCCTACACTTCTCCACTTTCGAGGACAGCGCCCTGACGGCGATGATGGCGCAAAAGAACTTGTCGCCTTCGCTGCCCGGAGGCATCCTGCAGCCGGGGCCGGAGGACGCTAGCAAAACTTCGCCCCGGTCTCACAGAAGCGACGGAGAGTTTTCCCCCCATTCCCATTACAGTGACTCGGATGAGGCCAGTTAGGAAGGTGACAGGACCCTAGAAACTGAGACAGAAACAAACTACCCTCTCCCCAGGGCGCAGGACCCCACACCCCTTAATTTTTGCTCTGCTGTTGTCCTTGTTTAGCAAGGGCTTGGCTTCTGGCTGCAGCTACATTTGATGGTTTGCAAATGCCTTCGCTGTTTTCAAACTTCCTGTGGTCCATATTGTTCGATGAAACCTTGCTGTCCAAATTTTACCTTTCCCCCACTTTCTACTTCGCCTGTAGATAGATGCGGTATAATTATTTGTACCCATACGTGGCATCATGATTGTAGTCCTTGCTGCCAAGACGCTGCTAAAAAGTCGCATCTTCTGCTCTGACGCTGGTTTGAGTTTATTTTACACCCTGGGCGTCCATCCCTGTGTGTTACGCGCACTCCTGTGGGAGAATTTGTCTCCCAAAATTGTTTCCCCAAATGCAGTATGAGTAGCAGTCACTGCTTCCAAAGTGAGTAGCTTTTTGCTGTGGGATTGTTAGAAGACAGGGACCTGTAGGGGTTTATGTATAGTACGAACATACCCAGTATGCGTATCGATCGCGAGGACGGTGGCGTCCTTCAGGAAACGGGCGCACGCACTTTATCGGTCGCTGTTGCTGCGGCTCCGGGAGAAACTTACCTGCCAATTGCAGACCAGCCTTTGTTTGTTTGTTTGTTTTGTTTTAAACACAGCCACTTATGATCTTTAAGCCTTTTGCAAATATTTGTTTTAAAATGAAAAATTTGAAAATATACAGTTGTGTCAAAAGCATTTAGTCAATTTTATTTTGCTTTCTTAATGTTAGACAACTTATTTATTATTGAGTGTTTGCTACCATTTCTACTTATCTTGATTCATTTTTTTACATTTTCTATTCAAGATCATTTTATTTTAATTTAGCAAAGCCAACTGCCATTGTTTTATGTATTTTATTTTGCAAATGATAAAAATAAACTTGAAAAAAACCTTTTATTTGTCACTTATTCCATTCCATCATTTTAAACAGTTTTTAAATGACCTAAACGACTTGAAAGCAGTCATCTATTAAGTGGAAAGTATGTGATTTAACAGTTTTGAAGAATGTTGCAAATTTAGTGTATTCGGGTTCTACCAGAAACTGTAGTAGAAAAGCACTAGAGACAACAATGAAATGGGAGAAGCTTTCCCCAGATTTGCAGCCCAGTTTTGCCTTGTGAATAGCCAGGATTTTCCTGTCTTCTGTACCACAGGTATCAACACTTTCTTCGAGGGAAAACATGCTTCAGTTCACCTGCAATCTAGTAGTAGTTAAGTTTATCACAGTTAACTGTCTTCACTCATAAAAAATAGCCATGCTGAAAACTGACTCACTCTCCCACTTCTTCCTTTCCTCTTCCTGCTCTCCGTTTTCTCCTTCTCTCTCTCTCTCTCTTTTTTTTTTTCTTTTCGGTACCCGGGATCAAACTCAGGACCTTGCATTTGTGAGGCAGGCAAGGCGCCACTGAGCTAAATCCCTGGCTCTAGCTCTCCTCTTTTGAGGGAGTAAGGTCCCTAAGAAGGAAAAAGGACAATGGGAAAGAACTCCAGGGAAAGGGGAAACTGGCGATCATTCATTCAAAAATTCAAAGCTTCAATCTAGTCATTCTTGTAAACTGTTGACTTCCTCCAATTTTTCACTTCAAACAACACCGCTTCTTCCATCCACTATAGAAAGTAACCTCTGCCTTTATTTTGTCCTTCTGAGTTAGTGTCTATGCAGGAAGCATCCACCTGTATTTGAAAGTCAGTCGGAGAAAGTTAACAGTGCTGTCACTCTCCCTTTGGATGTCCTCACTAAGGACAAGTTTCTTCTGAGGGCTCTGGATCATAGATTTCAAAAAAGCTGGCATGGTATGTGTATGAAAAGAGTAAATCAAGGAATTTTATTGCCAACATGAGAGTGGAACTATTTATTAAACATTCAGTGATGTTAAACATTGTTGGATTTGAGAAGCTGATTTTAAGCAAAAGCATTTGTTTTGTGTCTTCATTGGGATAACAAATTTTTGGGAAAGAAGCACAAAAGAGCAAGAAGAGGGGGAAGAGGAAGAGTGGGAGGAGGACAAAGAAGAGATGGAGGAGGAGAAGAAGAAAGATTAATCCCTCCTCCAAGCTCCTCTCAACACCTTGAGAATTAGAGTGCCATAAGCAAAGAGGATCTTGCCACAACCCGGGTTTGTAGAAAACTCAGGCTTTAGGAAGTGCAGGTTCTGATCTGGGGTAGGGAACCTCAGAATTAACTTTCTTCTGTTTGCCTAGATATCCCTGGCTTTCAGGATGAGGCCAATCAAGGGAAGCTGAGAGCCTGGCCAGCTCTCTGGAAGAGGCAAGCCGCTGCTCGACGCTTTCCAGGGGCAGAAACAATGCACCAGTCTTCAGATAACCTTTTGCACCCTGGGGTTTGCTGTGCTATGATAAGCATCAGGAATCTTTGGGCTACTGAATAAATTGAGCGATTACTTCTAATATGGTTCCATTTCACTCTCAATAAGTAAAGCAAACAGGTATGGACAGAGCCACCTTGTAGGATGCGTGCACACTCATTTTTACAGTTATTCAGCGCAGTACATTTTACTGTATGTGCAGAGGGAGAGAGAAAAATAGGACTTAGAATTCTTTACCGGTTAGGAGTTTGAGTAGGGAAAGGACAAAAAGGGGAATTTTTTTCTCAGAAAAAAAATCTATATTTCATTCTTCAGAACTATTCATGTTCATTTTGTATCAACCAAAGAGGAAAAAGACCTCATCAAAGTTATTGTTTTTCAAGGACTCAGAAAAATTGCAAAATAGAAAGAGCACTAGGAATATCTTCTTTCAAATTTTTTATAAATGAAGAAAAACTAATGCCTCAAGCCATGCAGCTAGAAATGTCAATATCCAGAATCTTAGTACTCTTGTTCACTGGATCAATGATTCCATAAATTTTTCTCTATGAAAATGATGGCTGGAGTTACAGCTATGCTGGGGGAGGGGCACCCCCAGAGTAAGCAGATACTTATACCTTTAAATGTCAGAGTTGTTACATGGGAATTGGAGATAAACCTCATTTCCATTTAAGGAAATCCTTTATATTCCTGCTTAAGAGAAATTAGATTGGGAATTCCTATAACACTGATTGAAAAGTGAAGACGAATTCTTCTAACCCATCCAGACAGGATCTAAATGTCAAATGGCTTTGGGGTAAATTGAGTGCTCAAAGTTCAAATGAGAACTTTAACCTCTTTTCTTTTCTTCCTTCTTTTTCTTTCTTTCTTTTTATGCTGGCATTTCTTTGAAAGAGTTGTACCATCACATTTCCATTTTTAAGGTTCTGTTATAGAGTTTGCATAACAAATGTTTGGCAGCTTGCTCCCTTACACTCCATTAACAAGCTGTAACATATAGCTGCAGGTTGCTATAATCTCATTAATATTTTGGAAACTTGAATATTGAGTATTTCTGAGCGCTCATTCCCCATATGCCAGACCACTCCTGCCATGCTGACTGGTTCCTTTCTCTCCATTATTACCAATTAGCTTGTACCTTCCAAAGTCAGATCCAAGTATCCAAGATACTAGCAAAGGAATCAACTATGTGTGCAAGTTAAGCATGCTTAATATCACCCAAACAAACAAAGAGACAGCATTTCTTAAAGTAATGAAGATAGATAAATCGGGTTAGTCCTTTCCTACACTGCTGGTGCCTTCTAGAGTTTTATATACTAGAGGCAGCTTGCTTTATACTCTGTCCTTGCCTTCCACCCCATCACTACTTTGTGGAGGGTTTTGGCTCGCCACACTTTTGGAAACTTATTTGATTTCACGGAGAGCTGAAGGAAGATTAGTTTTGGCAACAGCCATGTTTAACACGTTCTTTATAGGACATTGCTAACGGAGGGGCTTGAGTGACTAGAAAAAAAGGAGGCTGAGCTTCTTAATTTAACCAGTGCCCGACCGACACTTTTATGAGGCCTTTCGGTTGATTTTAGAGTTAAACCTCAATCAAGCAAGGAATCTTTGATCAAAGGACATCTTGTAACAAGTCTCTTCTCGTTTGAAAGTTCAGGAAAAAGTTGATGAAAGTCCTCCTTCTTGCCAGTCCCAAACCCTGAAAAGGGAAAGTAGCAAACCCACTTATCAATCAGTCTAGACTTGTCAATTACAATCTCGTCAAGTGCTGGTAGGAGTCCAGGAGGCCCGCGTGAGTTGAGATGCTCCCGACTGTCTTGGGGAGAGGAGGTAGGACATGGGGTGGGCAGGAGATAATTCAGAGGTGTCTCTTTCCCTTGCTGCCCTCACCCCTGGGTCAAACCGAGGCCCAGACCCGGACCACAGAGGTCTGTTCCCTCCTTCCAGGTCCCTAAGAAGAAAAGAGAAGCGAGCGGAGAATGGGTTAAATGCCGGGACGCGGGCACCGGCAGGGGAGGAGAGTTGAGGGAATAAAGGAGAGGACCGACCGAAGCGTGGGGGCGGCTCGCGGAGCTGCGCTTCTTAATTAGCGCGGTGACAATGCGGCTGGCAGCCCGCGCGGAGCCGGGCTGGAGCGAGCACGCGCTGTCAGCTGGTGAGCGCTCGCCTTTCAGCCCGCTCCCCGGGGGCCCAGCCGCCACCCTCCCGGCCTCCCCGGCTCCCGAGCCGCCCGCCCGCTCCTCCCAGGCAACGGCCCGGCCGGGAGGGGCCGCGAGCCCCAGGCGGTGCGGACGGGCGCGGGGAGGGGAGGGCAGGACGCGGGGCTGGCCCGGCACCGGGCACTGAACGGGCACTGGCGGCCGGGTCTGCCCAGCCCAGATCCAGCTTCCTTCTCCAGCCAGAGCTCTGCTTCCCTTGTCCTTCTGTTGCGCTGCTCAGAGAATGTTTGTATGCTGTTGAAACAGAATCTCAGTGCTAATCCAGAAGACGTTGGTGCAAGGAGTTTGTCTTCCATGTGCCAATCCAAACGTCCTGACTGTCTTTCTCAGACTCTTTAAGAAGAGTTACAGGTTTCAGTGCAAAGGTGCTAGGCCTTTCTGCGTGGCAGGACCCCTCTCCCTGTTTCAACTCTGCTTCTATCTGGTTCCAAATGAACAAATTAGGCTTTTTTGGCTGAATCCATGGGCTGGCTGGGCCCATTCTACAAATTCATACTTTTTCCTAAGGAAATAAAAGGATTGCTCCTGGGAGTGAAAAGGAAGTTGCCATGCAAAATAAGTATCATAGGTATTTTTTTAAAGAATTCAGATGGGAGAATAGAGAGCCCCGATGAAGGAGACAGTGTGCTAGTGGCCAACTGTGTCACCAGGGTGCAGGGAACAGGATGATGAAGGAAAGCATCAGGTAAGCTCTTCCGTGCTGCCTTGGGATTTCTCAAGCCAATTGATATCTTTGCTTTTTGGGACCACTGAAATAGTTCTCCATGATCCCACCCACCTTCTTGCCCCTCCCAACTCCCAGAGCTGGGATGTTGGTGAAGGAGGGGCTGGGATTAGAAAAGATCCAAAATTACTGGGACCCCCGCACACAGCATGGAGATTGAAAAGGAGTAGGCATCACTCTTGGAGGCTACAAAGCTAGGAGAGACCTGAAAACACAGGGACATCATCTGACCTGGCAGATGGAAAGAGGGCCAGGTCCGTCTACTTTCAATAATCTTATCTCTTTCTGGAAACAACCTACCAGAGGTGTACAGGATGATCTGTTTTCTTTAAATTTTCTTCTATATCAAGAGACATTGGGCTGGGAATTTAGCTCAGTGGTTCCAGTGGTGCCTGCCTCTCAAGCAGAAGGTCCTGAGTTCGATCCTTGGTGTGAGAGAGAGAGAGAGAGAGAGAGAGAGAGAGAGAGAGAGAGAGAGACATTGGTTCAACATATGGAGGAAGAATCCCAGGAACCTGCATCGAGGATTCGCAGGGGAATGGGACACAAGTGGAATGGATGACTTCTCAAGTGTGCACCTAAAGGGAGTTCCCATTAGATCCCTTCTTGAGATTGCTTATTTACATGGCCATTGCCTACTAGCGCTCCTTCAACTACACTTATAATATACACAAATTTTTCCAAAAATGAGAGAGTTCAGCTTCTAGGATCCCATAATCTGATTTGTGTTTAGGCAATGGAGACCTAGACCATATTTTTCTAGGCCTTAAAATCTCAATTCCAAAATTATACCAGGTGCCTCTGTGAGCATAGAGACATCTGTACAAGAGGTTCAAGAGTTTGCTGCCTGACATTGTCCAACATAAGAGGCTCAGTGAGAGAAGAGATAACTGTGATTGCTTGCAAAAATCAGGGAACAATAACTAACTCAGGCTAGAAATTCTACCAGAAAAGAGGAGGGCATGGTAGGGTTATCAGGAAGTCCTTGGTTTAAGGTAGATGTGCTAAATCATATCACTCTGTAATGATTCCAGCCTGAATCTACAAGATTGTCAATGTTGATGGAAGGATTAGCCACCTATAACTTAACTGATGAAGTAGTTGGTACTTCATGTTTGTAATGATTATCATAAAATACAGAGAAGACAAATTTATGATTTGAGAAGGCAGTCATCTCATAAAATGGTGTAACTTACTTTGGAGAGTAATTCTTTTATTTCTTCCAAACTCTTGCACCACTGCCTCTTATTCATACTCTATATTTCCCCTTTCATTTCCTCTTCTTTTCACCAACAAATGGGCACTTACAGGGTACCAGTAGACACCAGGGGAGGTAACCACCGTGAGAGATGTGCAAAAACAGTTTCCTTTCTGGTATAACCTACAACTAGTTGGGGATTTCAGAAAAAAACATGGAGAAGAAGCTTTGACCTCTAGATGAAGGTGGCATTCTTGCTAGAAATGGGCCACCATATTGCAAACTTGTGTCTGCCATCAAATTATTTCATTTGCAGTTTCAGGTGTGCCCTGTGCATGGCCTTCATTGTTTTCCTGAAAGATAATAGAGATTTTGAGTGGTTTGAAACCTTAAGAGCTAATCTTCCAAAAATAACCATAGCCCCAATCTCTTTCTTTTGAGCTCAGAAGATAATTCTATTTGTTATAAAGTTGTTGATATAGTAGTAATTTCATACCAGAGAGGGAAAAGAGTCTGGAAGAGATTGGATGGCTTGCTGAAGCCTTTGTGCATCCATGGCAACAGAAACCCAGTTGTGTTCTGGGTCTAGGCCAGTGTTCTTCCTAGCACACTTCATTTGCCTCAGGTAAGTATTTTGAACCAGCCATTGTATGCTGGCTGGTCCCACTGTTGCTCAGATGTGGAAGTTAGAGATCCTTGAACTCTTCCTTTTTACATATGCTCCAGAGAGAGACAATTTAATATATTTCTTTGAAGCTGGTCACAGAGCAGCTTTTCTCCTGGGATAGGGACACTGATTAGAGTGATTTTCATGTAAAATACCAAGTTTGCTCCTCTGACTTGACTGACACTGGTCAGGATCGCCTCTTGTTCTATATTTTAATTCACTTCTAATCACATATTTTAAAATCCATCCAGAGGATAAGAGCCCCACCTGCCTGTTCACCCCACCACCACTTCCTCAAGCCTCAAGGGAAGGAGTGGAGCATTTCACACCAGTGTCAGAGTATCAAATCCTACCCAGATCTGCACTTTGGTTCTCCTCAGCACAGGTCAGCAGAGGTGACAGCCTAATGACCAACCTGATTGAGCACAAGACCAACACCCAGGAGCAGAGCTTCCCTTCAGTACTGAAGTTTTACACTATCACAGTGGCCAATGGGAGACAGCCAAGGGAGGCAGACTTGGAAAGGGTGAGAGCTAGACATAGATCCCCTGAGGAGCTTAGGCTCAGGCCAGGAAGATCACAGGGCCTGTATTCTGTGGTTGGACACCAGGTTTGGTGGGCGCAACCTTTAGAGAAGGCTGGATCTGAAGATAATGGCATTGAATCCAGTGATCTGTTTGGACTCCTACACCACTGTCTACATCCAGTGGAGACTAGTGATATGATTTACTGTAGATCAAAGTCTGGGTAGCCTGAATGTCTATACTAAAATCATAGATCTCTTTGCTTTGGTTAAAAGTGGCTCATGAGTGGTTCTTAAGTATCCAATTTATATTTGATGTGATTGTTGTTCCGGCTTTACTACTATAGTTGTTGCTATCAACAGGTTTTCTCTGTATGCCAATATCTAGATTGCCTGGATGTCATAAACAATACCAAGACCCATTCCTTTAGAAACAAGTACTGAGCCAAATAAGCTGCAATGGAGGTAGCTGGATCCTGGGACAGAAGCAAAGGCCAATAGTTAACCATGCCCAGAGGATATCCCTGCAAAGAAGCTAACCACTATAATTAGCCAGCAAACCCATCACAGAAAATAAACAAACAAAAAATAGACTATGAGAAAACAAGGCAACAAAATGCCTCCAGGAACTCCCAAGTCCCCCAAAACTGATCCGGGGAGAATCAAGGAGGAGGAAATAAAAAGTTATGTGACAGAAATGTCTGAGATGACATCAATGCAGGTAACAAAACAAATCAGTAAGGTGCTTGGTGTATTCAAAGATACAACTAAACAGATAATGATTCTAATGAAACAAATGATCAGCAGGATAGAGAAGACACCAATAAAAATATAGTAAAGCTAAATAAAAAGGGGCAAAACATGAATTTTCAGCATAGAAAAAAATGGGAATCCATAAAAAAATTTCAACCAGAAATACAGGAGAATAAAAATATGATTGAAAATATAGGCAGAAGAAGTGGCCAATGTGAGGACAAAGTGTCAGATCTAGACGACGGCTGTGGTTAAAGATCAGTTAAGGAGAGATAGATTAAAAACAAGAGAATGTGGAAAATGGGTTGAACCACTGCTAGATGATGCAAAGACTAATCTAAGAGTAATTGAAACTAGTAGGAAAAAAATAGAAGGCAGCACAAAGGATATAAAAACCTGCTTACCAAAGTAATAGCAAAAACTTTCCAAACTTGGAAAAAGAATTTAATATACTGATGAGTGAGGTATATAGAACCCTGAATAGCCATGATCAGAAAAAAAAAAACCCATCATACCACAATTGAATTACCAGAAATCCAACACAAGAACAGAATCTTAAAAGCTATTTGAGAAAAGCAGTGAATCACTTGCAAAAGAAAACCCATCAGAACTACAGCAGACACAACACAAAACTTAAAGGCAAGAAGAGGTCAGAATGAACTGTTTCAAGTCCTAAATGAAAATAAATTCAACCCAGACTGATATAGGCTGAAAAATTATCTTTCCAAATTGATGGAGAAATACCATATTTTCATAATAAAGAAGACCTAAAAAATTCATGATACCAAATCAAAAATCCAACAAGTTCTGAAGAATAAACTAGAAAAAAATTATGAGGCTAAAAATGCCAAAAGGCCCAATAGAATGAATGTACTAGGTAGGGCAAGCCATTAGGTAGAAGGGAAAGAAAGGAAAATAGCAACAGAAAATGTTACACTGACAGAAATAAGTTGGTACTTATCAGTTATAATTATCAATATGAATGGTCTCAATTTGTGAATCAAAAGACCCAGATAAGAATAATAGATCAAGAAACAAAATCCAAAATTTTGCTGTATACAAGAAACACATTTAAACTAAAAAGAAATTCATAGTCTAAAAATCAAAGTATGGAAGACAACATGTCATGAAAGAGAAGCCTGCAAACAAGTGGAAGTGGCTATCCTATCTCCATACAAAATAGACCTTACGACAAAACCAACCAAAAGAGACAAAGAAAGACACTACATATTGGTTAACAGAGCTATTCTACAGGAAGAGATAACAATTATTTAACATACATACACCAAAGTATGGTATACTTAATTTCATAAAATAAACACTTCTGGACATAAAAAATCAGATAAACATTGATACAATTATAATGGGGGACCTCAATATCCCACTATCACAAATAGACAGGTCAACAAAACAAACAAACAAAAGAATCAACAGAGGGCCAGGGATTTAGCTCAGGGGTGCTGCTGCCTGCCTCACAACCACAAGGTCCTGAGTTCTATCCCCGGTACCAAAATAAAAATAAAAATAAAAAGTCAACAGGGAAATATCAGAGTTGAACCAAGCCTTTGAAGTGATAAACACAGCATTCCACCCAACATAGTCCACATACTAGCTACTAAATAAATGAAAAAAAAAATTTAACCATTCATATCATTGGGTCACAATGCAATGAAACTAGAAATCAGTGGCAGAATGAACCACAGAAATTTGCAAACACATAGTGATCAACACACTCTTAAATAATCAAAATGGGCCACGAGAAATTAAGGTAGAAATAAGACAGTTCCTAGAATTAAATGATAATGCCAGTACAACATATGAGAACTTGTGGGATACAATGAAAGCATAGGGGAGGTTATAGCTGTGAATTTCCATATCAGAAAAACATAATGAACCCTGATAAATAACCTAATGATATGCCTTATGGTCCTAGAAAAACAAGAACAATCCAACTCCAGAGCTTGCAGAGGAAGGAAATTATAAAGATCAGAGCAAAATTCAATAAAATGGAGACTAATGATAGTAATAATAATAAGAAGAAGAAGAATCATGAATCAAAGAGCTGGTCCTTTGAAAGAATACACAAACCCTTAGCCAGTCTTAATAAAAGAAGGAAAGAAAAGTTTAAAAATCAATGTAACTGAAAATAAAAAGGTGATATCACAAAAGACACTGCCAAAATCCAAAGATTATTAGCAACTATTTCACAAGTCTGTATGCCACCAAAATTGGAGAACTCAGAAGAAATGCAGATTCCTAGATACATATGAATTACCAAAACTTACCCCAGAAGATTTTTTTAATATATTTTCCTTTAATTCATCCAAACATTTCATATTCATGAAGTCATTTATTTCAGAGTAAATCTAAGCTTATAATTTAAATTTAAAATGTTACAATATTTACAAGACAATTGACAGGGAGAACTTGCTGGTATAAAAATCCTGTAAGTATTGTATTTTTCTCTTAGACATCTGCCAGGGAAAATGCAGAGTACAGTTGCCTCTGAAGATCCTGGCTGATTATGGAACATAAGAGAAGCCCTGACAGGGAATGTGCCTTATCCTCACTGGGCCATGTCTATAGCTTTAGACCTTCAATGCTCTTCTTCAAGTTCAGCAGCTCCTTTTCCTGGCTTCTCTTCTCCAGCTTGAATGCTAATTGGTTAGCTTTCTTCTCCACTCTTCATTCCTTGTGCTCCTCTTTTATACCTTACTTTCTTGCTCTTTTATCTTCTTTGCTTTCATGTTTAGAACATGGTTGGGTTGACACCCTAGGCAGACCACTGCCATTAATCATCTGCATTCATTCAACTTGCTTTGCTGTGAGTCCTTTCTTAGGTAAGACATTGAGAGGTATTCCTGTTTTAGAAGATATGTCAATTTGTTTGGGCTTTGGCTGATACTTGATAAGCTGTGGATGATTGTATAAGTTTGAGTATGTACTGCAAATGGATTCACAATCCACTTCTCTTTGGTTTCTTCAAGAACTACAGTAATAATCTCTTCTTCAGACTTTCAAGCTCATTCAATGGCAGGTCTTGATCCTCAAAGGGTTCAAGAGTATTCAGCTTTATACAATTCTCAGCCTTCTCTTTATGGTAGTCATTCAAAACTTCCTGTAAGCAGTTGGAACCTTCCAATTCAGCATTACCCAGAGCTCCAATCTTAACATCATCATACTGTTCATAAAACTTCTCAAACCTCTCATCATGTAGAGTCAACTGCTCATTTCTCCTCATGACTGAGGAAGTTATAGAATACTCTGTGAAGTGGCTTCTTGTTTCCTCCTCCCAGAACAAATGCTTTTCTACGGCCCCGTGAGGCTCTCCAGGGGGAAAAGGCACATCTTCATCTGACCACTGGCCTGCAGAGTCAGTCACCCTCAACAACACCTCTCCTGGTCTCATCATCCACATCTTCCCAGTCACTGCAGTCTTCACTCTCAGGTTTCAGAATTTCCATTTCCTCTTTCTCTTCTGTTGGCTTACTGGCCTGAAGGATAAAGTCATCTTCGAGCACATTATGTGGATCATTGAAATCAAAATCATCATCAAGAGCTGCAACAATGTCAGGATCAAAATCCAGTCGAGGTCCTGAAACTGGAGCTACTTTATTTAACAATCCAACAGCTTCCTCAAACTGATGCAAACACTGATGAAGGCAACTTAATTCCAGTGCTAAGAACTACTGAAGTTTCTTCTTTCTCATCTCTGCTGCTGTACTCACTGGAGGTGTGGTTGGGGATAAGCTCCGAGGACCCCGATATTTTCTGCAGGTGCTGCAGGTAGTCATAGTCATCATCAAAGAACACTCCATACTTCCTCTGTTCTGCTCTCCTTTCTTCAGCATTTATTTTCTGTGTTGGCAACAGAACCCTCTGAGGCACAGTTTCATCTGCTGCTAAAGGATCTCACTGGCTCCAGTGGACCAAATGAAAAGATACAGTTTTCTTCTTCTCTATAAATGGCTTTTGCTTCCTGTGAGGCATGCTGCTGCCGTGCAGCACTCACCCCCACCAGGAGTGGCCAGTTACCCTCCAAATAGTGGGCACCCCACCATGGCTGTAAGCTTCATTGCACATGTCACTACAAGTTCCGGGTGGTACGTACCAAGATTTTTTTTTACCCTAAAAGATTTAAACATTCTGAATTCAAACATTCCTCATTGAATGACATTTTACATTGTACACTCCTGTGACTAGGTCATTAAATAATTGGTCACAAAATGAAGAACTGTATATAGCATGTACATTACCTTATTCAGAACAAAAAAATGGTTGAAGGAAGCTCCAACTTGATGACTTTGCCTTTATTTGTATAACTTATATGAAGTACTACAATGTATAACAGAACATAAAACTACAGTAGTGTACAATACAATGTGCAAATTGTACTGTGCTACAGAAGCCACCATAAGGCCACACTGCTGCCCACATTCTTGTATCATAAGTCCGAATTCAAGTGGTGAGCCTGAATAGTGCACCTTGGTTGTAAGTCTGAACAGTAGTTAAACAGGTGAGTTGTTAAACAGGTAAGATGTTAAATGAGGAGCACCTGTAATTCTATAACAGGCAATGAAAGTGAAACAGTAATTAAAAAAAAAAAACTGACCTGCTAAGAAAGGTTCAGGACTTTATGGATTCACGGATAAATTCTATATGAACTCAGAGAAGATCTAACCCAAATACTCCTCTACTCTGTAATGAAATTCAGAGAGAAGATATACTCCCAAAAATCATTCTTAGAAGTTAGCATTAACTTGATCCCCAAACCAGACAAAAATCCAACCAAAAAAGAATTACCAGGCCAATTTCTGTAATGAAAATAGCTGCAAATATCCTTAACAAGATACTGGCAAACAGAATGCAACAAATCATCGAAAAGATTATACATCATAACCATGTAGACATCCCAAGGATGCAAGGTGGTTCAACATAGATAAATCAATAAATGTAACACATTACATAAACAGAAGCAAGGACAAAAATTACATGATCATCTAAATAGATGCAGAAAATGTCTTTGTCAAAATCCAACATCCTTTTAAGATAAAACACTGAAGAAAATATATATAGAAGGATTCTATCTCAATCCCATAAAAGCCATTTATGATCAACCTATTAACATTGTATTAAGCGGGGGAAAATTAAAAACTTTCTCCCCTAAAATAAGGAACAAGACAAGGATGTCCACTATCACCACTCTTATTCATATAGACCTTGAAATGTTAGCCAGAGCAGTTAGGCAAAAGAAAGAAGTAAAATGGATACCTATAGGAAAGGATGAATTCAAAGTATCATTATGAGCAGATGACATAATTTTCTACTTATAATACCCAAAAAGTTCTACCAAAAGACTCCTAGAATTAATAACCAAATTCAGCAATATACCAGGACACAAAATAAAAACACAAAAAGTAGTAGCTTTCCTATACACTAATAATGAACTTGCTGAGAAAGAAATTAGGAAAATAATACCATTCATAATAGCATCAAGAAAAATTAAATACTTAGAAAATAACCTAACCAAGGGGAGTGATCCAAAATGGCTGACACAAGAAAGATCAACTAAAAAGCCAGAAAGCGGGGAAAGGACTTACACCCTGATACAGAAAATCAATTTGAAAGAAGATACAATAATATTACAGTTCACGAATGCTTTGGTTTGCAAACAAAAGCATTTGGCAAAATTTTGTTTCCATCACAAATTCTGGATTGGGTGACAAACATGACTGTGGCCATCTTCCCCACACAAACAAACGCAGCTATCTTCCCCAAAATCATAAAATAAATTATGTTCATAAACCAAGCTAGCACAGTACATGTAGATCAAACCAAATATCTGGATATTAAAAAGAGGGGAAGTAGTCCCACAAGGGGCAGTCTGCATGGCCTCTGCCCTTGCTCATCCTGGGAGCAGCCATCGTGAGAACTTCACAAATAGCCAGAGGAAACCAAGAAGCACTGCAGAGACCAGTCTCCCAGGATAGACTTGGGGTATACAGGCCCCTCCACTTCATAATTCCCACTCCAAACATGAGGGAAGGTCCAACCCTGCAGTAGTCTTGCTAGCACTCCTGTAGGCAGGGAACTCTCTTTCCCCACTCTCCTGAATCTAGGCAGTGAGAGGATAAATAAGTGAATGGTGAATGTTGAGTCCACCCAGATGCTTGTGCTATCTGGCACCCTGCATCAGTACTGGGCCCACACAAGTCCCCATTGAGGGCTCCAGACCCACCCAAGGTGCTGCAGGGTGCCCCACATTGGTCCCACATGTGCCAGAACCTCCATATGGCACCCAGGGCTGATACTGAACCCTCTTGAGTCAGTGCCAGGAACCCTGCAATTGCTTGAGTTTCCACCACCACTCACTGCCCCACATCCTCCCCAGACTCATGGGAGACTAGGTTTGGCATCCTGCACCAGTCCTGGGCTGCCTAGGTCTCCACTGGGTGACTTAGACCTGTGTAACCCAGGTCTCCACAGGGTGGCCCCTATCCTGGACAGGCTGGAGCCCTCACTCAGTGGTAAGCAACCTGTGCCCTCCCTGGGCACATTGGCGTCTCCATTTTATACTCCACAACTATCCTGGACACATCTGGGTCTTTTCTGAAAGGTCCAGACCCACTAGAATCTCTGCCTGATGTGTGAGGCCAGTCCCACCTGTACTGAAGTCTCTAATACTCAGCAGGGATCCCAGCCTGCCTGACCTGCCCAGTGTGCCAGTCCACATGAGTCTCCACCTAGTGCTTGGTGGGATCTCCCCACATTACTCCTAGGCATACTTGGGTCTCCACTGGGTGCCCTGGGCCTGCATGAGCCTCCTCTGGGGTTTTAAGCTAGTCCCATACCTGCCAGAGTTTCCATCTGACACCTAGCTCTGCTCCGTAGTCCGGCAGAGTCTACAGGAGTACTTCAGGTTGACTTGAGTCTTCACCCAGTGTTCATTGTCTCACACCCTCCCTGGGCCCACATCCCAGCCTGGACAGTTGCCACAGGTTGGGATATACAGAATGGAGACCTATCATACAGAGAGGTCACCACACAAACCACAGGCTAGAAAGGGGCAGAGGATAATGTTACTTGTTGGATTAAATACTGCACATTCTGAAAGAAAAACATTCATCTGGAAATATATAGGAATTTTTTTTCTGACTTCTTTTGACCCAATTTCCTCCCATTATTGTTTCTTTTTTGGGGGGTGGAGTTTGGATTATTATCACCCATTTCTCCTCCTCCCCCTTTTCATTACTACTTGTTTTATTTATTTGATAGGTCTCTCTCTTCTTTTCTCACTATCCCTCTTTCAATTTGTTTTCTTATTATTTTTCTTTTTTTCTCCTCTAGTTTAAACTCTGTTTTCAATTATTTATCCTTTTCCTTGTTGATCTTTTTTTGTTACTGTTATCTAATACAACTAATTTTCTTCTACTCCTTAGTTAGGATCCTTTATTTCAATTTTTCACCTTCTTCCCATCTTTTATTGCTTAATTTTTCAAATTCTATTTTTTCATCTTCCCATACCCCGCAACCTCTATCCTTACTAGGATAACCATTAACCTTTATGAATATGTAGAAAGTTAACCACATCATGCTATAGTTGTACACTGTTCTGAAGTTAATGGAGGCAAAATTGTTCTGGGGAGTAGATATTTACTGTATACCAATATCTAATCTGTCTTAGAGTTTGTACTATAACTATAGATCTCATTTCTATGGTTAAGAGTGGTAATTCATTAATTCTTAGGCTTTGTCAATATCCAATTGATATTTGATGCTACTGTTGCTGATTTATACTACTTTAGCCAAGGTGACATAGTTGTTGCTATAAATTGGTTTTCTCTGTATGTCAATATCTAGACTGCCTGGGGGTCATAAATAATACTACAGCCTATATCCAAAGAACTGAGTACTGGGTCAAATAGGATGCATAAATGGAAGTGGTTGGATCCTGGGGCAGAACCAAAGGCCAATAGCTTCTATGCCTAGGGGACATTTCTGAAAAGTAGACAGTAACTGAAAAGGTCTTAGTACTAGCAATATAGTTACTCATCATAATCAATCTGCAAGCCTCAGCACAGAAAACAACTAATGAGTGCAAAATAGAATGTGAGAAAATGAGGCAACAAACTGCCTCCAAAAGTTTCCAACTCCCACAAAGCAAAGCTAGGGCATCAAGGAGGAAGAAATCAAAAGCCATACAGTCAAATCATCTAAAACAGTAACAGTGGAGACAACACAACAGATCAATAAGAGGCTTGGTGAATTAAAAGCAGAAATAATTAAAGAGATAATGATCCTATTAGCAAATGATCAAAGAATCTAGAAAAGACACTAACAAAAAGGTAGAGGAGCTAAAGAAAGAGATGCAAACCATGAATGCCCAGCATAGAAAAGAATTGGAATTCATAAAAAGTTTCAAACAGAAATCCAAGATATTGAAAATTTTATTAAAACTATGGACAGCAGATTCTAACAAGGTGTGGACAGAGAATCAGATCTAGAAGACAGGGATGTGGTTGGTGATCAACTAATGACAGACACCTTAAAACAAGGGAATATAAAAAATTGATTCAGAAGCTGCTAGAATCAAAGGAGACTAATCTACATTTAATTGGAATTAATGAAAAAATCAGAAGATAGCACAAAGGGTATTAAAAATCTATTTACAGATGTTGATAGTAAAAAACTTTCTGAGCATGAAAAAATAATTGGAAATACACAAAATTGAGACATATAGAATCCCAAATAGCCGTGATCAGAAAAGAACTACCCCAAGATATATCCTAGTCAAGAAATATAACACAAGGACAGAATCTTAAAAGCTATTAGAAAAAAGAAATAAATCACTCATAAAGGAAAACCAATCAGAATTACAGCAGACTTCTCAATACATGCACTAACATCAAGGAGAGCTTAGAGTGAAGTGTTTCAAGCCCTAAAAGAAAACAATTTCCAACCCAGACTGACATATCCCACAAAGTTATCTTTCAAAACTGATAGAGAAATACAATATTTCCATGATAAAGGGCACTTAAAGAATTTCATGACCATCAAAACTCCAAAAAATTTTCAAAGATATCCTATGTAATAGTTTACTGCTTGTGTCAGCTTGAGTAAGAAATGCCTAACTAATTGGACTAACATAGTTCCGGGCGTGAGTGGTACCAGCCAATAGGCTTGTTACCTGAATGGAATAAAAGGGAAAGAAGGAAGGCTCATTTCTGTTTCTTTGGAGGAGCTCCAGTCTTCATCTTCACATTGGACATCATCTTCTGGCTTCTAGCACAGACTTGTAAGCTGCTAGCACAGACTCCTCAACCTTTCAGTGCAAACTCTTCAACCTTCCAGTGCAGACCCTTCAACCTCCTGATACAGACTCACATCAGACACTACAGTGAGCTCCAGGCCTTCAAACCTTGGATTCTATGGATTTCTAGTGTGCAGACAGACCTTTTGCACTCTTCCACACCTGACTCTATGGGTATCCATTGTAAGTCTACCTTGTAAGTCCTCATTTATTTATATATATTATATTAAATCTGTTTCTCTACTGAGCACTGACAATGCATCCTAGAAAGAGACAGTTAAGCCAGCAATGCCAAAAAGCCCAATAGAATGAAGGCATCAGTCAGGGTAAGCAACTAAGTAGAATTGAAAGAAAAGGAATCAGCAGCAGGAAAATAATACAATGACAGGGATAAGTCAATATCTATGAGTTATAGGGCCGGGGATTTAGCTCAGTGTTTCTGGCACCTGCTGCACAAGTGCAAGGCCTGAGTTTGATCCCTGGTACCGAAACACAAAAAACAACAATATCTATGAGTTATAAAAATTAATGTGAATGGTCTCAACTTACCAATTAAAATACACAACTTAGAAGAATGGGTCAAGACACAAAACTCAACAATATGCTGTACACAAGAAACACATTTACCTCAAAAGAAATTAATAGACTGAAAAATCAAAGGGTGGACATCAATATTCCATGCAACAGAAACCCAGAAAAAAGCTATAATAGTTGCAGACAAAGTGAATTTCAAGTGAAAACCAATCAGAAAAGACAAAGAAACCACTACATATTGTTTAAGGGTACAATTCAAAGTTAAGAGATAACAATTATAAACATACAAGCCCCAAATACTGGCATACCCATTTTCATAAAACAAACACTAATGGATGTGAAAATTCAGGTAAGTACCAATACAATTGTAATGGGGGAACTCAATACCCCACTGTTACAAATGAACAGATCAACTACACAAAAAACCAACAGAGAAATATCAGAGTTAAGTCAAACCTTTGAATGAATTGACTTAATAGATATCTACATAATGCTACACCCAACAACAAAGAATACACTTTCTTGTCAGGAGCAAATGGTACTTTCTCTAAAATAGACCACATACTAGCCCATAAAGCATTATTAAGTAAATGCAAAAGAGTCAAAATTGTCCTGTGCATTTTATAGGATCTTAATGAAACAAAATAAGAAATCAAAGGCAGAAGACAGCACAGGAACTATGCAAACACATGGAAATTAAATAACACATTCTTGAAAAATGAATGGGTCACATAAAATTAAAGAAATCAGACAGTTTCTACAATCAAATGTTAATATCAGTATAACATATCAGAACATATGGGACACAATGAAAGTAGTCTTAACAGGGAAGTTTATAGCAGTGAATTCCCACATCGGAGAAACAGAGCAAGTTCAAATAAATAACCTTATGCTTCACCTCAAGGTCCTAGAAAAACAAGAACAATTCAAACCCAAAGCTAATACAAGAAAAGATAATAAAGATCATTCATGATAAAAAAAAATCCTAAAATTCATGTGGAACCAGAAAAGACCCATAATAACAAAAGCAATCCTGATTAACAAAAGCAAAACAGGAGGCATCACAATCCCAGATTTGAAGTTATATCACAAAGCTACTATGATTAAAACTGCAAGATACTGGCATAAAACCAGGCATGTGGATCAGTGGAACAAAATAGAGAAAATTGAAAAAAAACCCAAACCCAAGCACATTTGGCTATTTGATCTTTGACAAAGGAGCCAAAACACACTGGAGGAAGGATAGCCTCTTTAATAAATGGTGCCAGAAACATTGAATATCCGCATGTAAAATGTCCCTCACAGTGCACTAAACTAAAATAAAAATGGATCAAACATCTAATATTAAAGCAGAAACAATCTGCTGGAAGACAAAATAGGTACAATTCTTGAACACATAGCCATGGACAAAGACTATTTGAACAGAACACCATTGGAAAGAAATAATACTGAGAATCAACAAAAGGGATCACAGCAAATTAAAAAGTTTCTGCACAGCAAAGGAACAGAGAAAGGGGAAGAAATTTTTCCAGCTATTCATTGGATAAAGAACTAAAATCAAAAATATATAAAGAGATAAGTGAGGCATATAGGACTTCAACTAGCTGTGATCAAAAAAAAAAACCTACACATAGGCATATAATAGGTAAGATTCCAGAAACCCAACAGATGAACAAAATTCTACAAGCAGTTAGAGAAAAGAAACAAATCACCTACAAAGGAAAGCACATCAGAATCACAGCAGACTTCTCAAAACAAACCCACAAGGCAAGAAGAATGTGGAGTGATGTATCCCAAGCCCTAAAGAAAAACAACTTCCAATCCAGATTGATGTACCCTGCAAAACTATCTTTCAAAATTGATGGAGAAATAAGATACTTTCAAGACAAAGAGCACCTTAGGAACTTCATGAATACCCAATCAGCACTCCAAAAAATTATAGACAATATCCTAGGAAAAGACAATGAGGATCACAACCTCAGGAAGCCCAGCAGAATGAATCCATCAGGTGCTACAAGAAATTAAACTCAAAGGGGGAGAATCCAACAAAAAGAAAAAGTCATGACAATGATAAGTCTATACGGATCAGTTATAACCATCAATGTTAATGGTCTCAATTCACCAATCAAAAGAAATAGACCAGCAGCATGGGTCGAGACACAAGATCCAACGATATGCTGCATACAAGAAACATACTTAATTCAAAAAGAAACTCATAGACTGAAAGTTAAAGAGTGGAAAACAAGACTCCATGCAACAGAAACCTGAAAAAAAGCAGGAGTAGCTATCCTCTTTGCAGATCAAGTGGATTTTAAACAAACACTGATTAAGAGAGACAAAGAAGGACACTACATCCTTGTAAAGGGAAAAATCCAAAAGGAAGAGATGGCAATCATTAAAATATATGCACCAAACACTAATGTGCCCAACTATATAAAACAAATACTAACAGACATGAAAAATCATATAAGCATTAATACAATGGTAATGGGGAACTTCAGTACCCCACTGTCACAAATAGATCAACTAGACAAAAAATAAACAATGAAATACTAGAACTCAATCAAACTCTTGAACAAATGAACTTAACAGATGTTTATAGAGTGTTCCACTCCACAAAATCAGAATACATATTCTTTTCAGCTGCACACAGTTCATTCTCCAAAATAGAACACATACTCACTCATACAACATGTTTAAGTAAGAGCAAAGGAACTGAAGTTATCCCCCTTGTATTATCAGACTACAGTGGGATGAAATTGTAGATCAATAGCAAAACAAACAGCAAGATTATCATAAACACATGGAAATTGAACAACACACTTCTGAATAACCAATGGGTCACAGAGGAAATTAAAGAAGAAATCAGACAGTTCCTACAATTAAATGACAATGAAAATGCAACAAATCAGCATCTATGAAACACAATGAAAGCAGTATTGTGAGGGAAATTCATAGCAGTGAATACACATATTAGGAAAACAGAGCAAGCACAAT
>NW_004624757.1:21541529-21553124 GCF_000247695.1 Heterocephalus glaber
AAAGACCTCTTCTCTGAAAACTATGGCACTCTGAAAAGAGAGATTGAAGATGATATCAGAAAATGGAAAGACATCCTTTGCTCCTGGGTAAGAAGAATCAACATAGTGAAAATGGCCATACCTCCAAAACTGCTATATAGATTCAATGCAATTCCAAGTGAAATTCCAGCAGCACACATCACAGACCTTGAGAAAGCAATCCAAAAATTCATTTGGAATAAGAAGAGACCTAGGATAGCAAAAGCAATTCTAGGCAACAGAGACATGGCAGGGGGTATCACAATCCCCAACTTGAAACTATACAACAAAGCTACTGTGATAAAAACAGCATAGTACTGGCAAACAAACAGACCTGAGGACCAGTGGAACAGATTAGGAGTTGCAGAAACAACTCCAGACACGCTCAGCCACCCCATCTTTAACAAAGAAGCCAAACACATTCACTGGAGGAAAGATTAGCCTCTTTAAGAAAAAGTGCTGGAAAAATTGGGCTTCAACTTGCCAAAGATTAAAACTAGACCTATATCTCTCACCATGCACTAAAGTAAAATCAAAATAGATTAAAGATCTAAATGTTAAAACAGAAATGCTGAACTAGCTGCAACAGAGGTTAGGTAGAATTCTTGAAGACATTGGTGTAGGAAAATATTTTATGAACAAAACCTCAGTTGCCCGTGAACTAGCAGAAACAATCAACAAATGTGATCTCTTCTTATTAAAAAGCTTCTTCATAGAAAGAGAAACCACCAGCAGTGTGAAGAGACAACCCACAATGTGGGATAAAATTTTCACCAGCTGTTCCTCAGACAAAGCTCTACTATCTAGAATCTATAAAGAACTGAAAAAAAACAGACCTCCCAAATTTAAAGACCCAGTTCAAAAATGGGCATCTGAAATGAACAGACATTTCTCACACAAAGAAGTAAAAGCAGTAAATAAACATATGAAAAAATGTTCAACACAACTGGTAATTGGAGAGATGCAAATAAAAACAATGCTGAGATTCCATCTCACCTAGAAAGAATGGCTGCTATCAGGAAATCAAAGGATAACAAATGCTGGCAGGGCTGTGGGTAAAAAGGACCCTGCTCCACTGCTGGTGGGAGTGTAGACTGGTGCAACCACTGTGGATATCAGTATGGAGATACCTCAAAGGTACTGGACTGGAAGTCCCATTTGACCCAGCTATTCCCTTGTTGGGTATCTTCCCCAAAGAATTTAAAGAATCATACCACAGTAATATATGTGCAACACAGTGATATATGTTCATAGCTGCACAGTTTGTAATAGATAAAACTTGGAAGCAGCCCAATTGTCCATCAACTGAAGACTGGATAAAGTAAAACTTTTTTTATAAAATGGTGTACTACTCAGCCATAAAGAACAAGAAATTAGAGACATTTATAGCTAAATGGATGCACATTGAGGCCATACTCCTATGTGAAATAAATAGGGCACACGTGTAAATACTGAATAATTTCTCTGGTGTGAGAATCTGAAAGTGTAAATGAGGACTAAAAGGTTTAATAGATAATGTGAAATAGGAAGAAAAGGGCCAAAGTGGAAGGGGAAGTGGGAGGCATAGGGAAAAAGAAAGAAGGGAATGGAATTTGTATGAGAAAAAGGAAAAATGGTAACGAAGTCTTTGTAGATAGGGAGCGCTGAAAGTGTTGAAGGGAGGGCAGGGGAATGGGGCAAAAATAAGAACCAAGATGGATTATGTAAAGGTGCAAATTTCCAATGATGAATGTCATTATATTGTATACCTTAAATGTACCAATTAAATTAATTTTTTAAAAAGTATATATAAAGAATTCAAAAAATTAGACCCTCAAAATGAAAGATCCAATAAAAAAATGGGCAACCAAAATGAATAGACACTTCTCAGAAGAAGTACAAATAACAAATACATACATGAAAAATTATTCAGCACCACTGACCATTAGTGAAATACAAATTAAAACTAAACTGAGATATCATCTTACTCCAGAAAGAAGTAATAAATCATATAGTAACAACTGTTGCCCAGGATGTGAGGGAAAAGGAACTCTTCTACATTGTTGCTGGGAATGTAAACTCATGGAACCAATATGGAAATCAGTGTGAAGACTCCACAAAAAATTAAAAACAGAAATTCCATTGAGCCAGCTATTTCCCTTCCTAGGTATCTTCCCAAGACAATTAAAGACATCATGTTACAGGGATACATGTGTACCCATTTTTATAGCAGCATGATTTACAATAGCTATATCTTGGAAAAAGCCTATATCATTGGTAGCAAACCTATGGCATGTGTGCTACAGGGGACTGTTTATATCATTGAAAGTGCTAAAAGGTTCACCATCACTGGTCTTTATGCAACAGATACATGGATAAAGAAAATGTGCGATTTAGACCCAGTGGAGTACTACTCTGCCATAAAGAAAGATAAACTTCAGGCATTCATGGGTAAATGGATGCAACTTGGCACCATAATATTAAGTGAAATAAGTCAGACACATGAGTTTAAATATTGCATGATTTCTCTTACACAAGAATCTCCTCTCTCTCATTCATATATATATGAATGAGAATATATATTATCTATATAATATATATAGATAAATAAGAAGTAGGAAGATCATTTTCAAATAGATAAGGAAACAAGAGAAGGATAGAGAAGAAAGGAAGAGGAGGGGGAGGAGATGGGAAAAAAAGAATTGAAGGAAAAATGATGAAAAAATGATGAAAAGAATTGAAGGAAAAAATGATGAATGCAGAGCTTTTGCAAATAGGAAGGGGACCAAGAGTTGAAAGGAGCAGGGAGGGAAGAGAAGGGTAAGGGATTTAAAAAAAAAAAAAGAAAAATAATTAAGATGTGTTATATGCATGTGCTTTTACTTCTAATGTGTGTGTAATGATGGTAGGAAAAAGCGGTTATAATTTTTGTTATTTCTCTTGGAAGAAGTGAATTTACTTGCTACATTTGTAGATGTGGATTCATTCCGTGATAACATACTTTTTTTTTATTCATTTGGTTATCTGGCTGTTGGCTTTTTACCTTTATACTTCTCTCCAAGTAAGCATTTGCCACTGTTCTTGTATTTCCTTGCTTTGAAAAGTTGACTGTGAGTCAATGTCCCAATTTATACCACCATTAGTCATTGGTTTGGGGCAAATTCTTCTGTTATTGCTTGTGACTTGCACACTTCCAACTTCCCCAGGAGTAAAGTGGAGAGTAGGGGGCATCTGAAAAGGAGATTAGATTTCTAATCGGAAAGGGAAAGTTTGCAAGGAGATTCATAGGCCATATTTGAAGGTCATTTTAAAATTCCAGATCTCGCAGTCATGCCTGGATATTTTCCCAGGGGTAGCTAAGCCCATTGCTCTTTCTGCTAACCTGTGTACCTGGACAGTTCCTAGTGATCCCCTTCAGAGGCCTTTTTACCAAGAGCTAAACCCACACTGCTTCCTATCACGACTTACATTGCAGTGATATGCAACCCACCTGGCTGAACATCTACCTGTATTTTGGGACATTTCTAGAAAAGGAAGTGAAACTGTGACGGGTCCTTCACTATTTAGCTTTACTCTGAAAATGGCTCAAAGAGAGTCTGCTATAAGCCAAGACTGTTTTTTCAACAGTTTGCTAAATTGTTTCTCTTTGTTCCTCCATCACATTCATTTTGCTGTAGAGAGCTGTAGATTGACCCAGACCAAGGATCTTTGGTTTTTGGACTCTGACTCAATGTTTTCTCCTATGTTGGGTACCCTGTGTTAGCCAGGTGGTCAGAGGTTAGAAGGATAGAGCCAGGGAAGCGGGGGGGGGGGGGGTGTTACTCAGGCAGATCACAGTAGGGAGGAGCCTGAGGCTTCTCAGGGCCTCAGGGGTGGGAGGAGTGTGATGCAATAAGTCCACCTGCCAGACTCCACGGGGTACTTTTGCAGGTCTGGGGTTTTTACATACAGGTCCCCTTTGAAAGATTCTCTCTCATACCACTGGGAAATGAGCAAGGAAATAATTCATCTGGAGCTCACCTCCGGGAGCCTCCCTAGTCCTCCAATCCCTGCACCTTCTGAAGACAAGCCCTCCCACCCCGCCTTCTGATGGAACCCTGTGAAAAGCTCTCCCCCACGCCGCTGCTCCAATTGCTATATTGTTGCTAAGGGACGGCCCCTCGCTGACACTACAGCCCTAATTTGACTTGCCAGGGGCCCAAAGGCAGCCAGTAATGCTCATGAGAGTGACGGGTGAGAATCCATGTCACTAAACCTAAATATGCTCTGCCTCTCTTTAAATTAGACAGACTTGACATTGATTACAGCCAACACCAGGACCTCTCTCTGTATCGTGGAAACACCTACAAAAGGGTTTTCTAACAGGACTTTCCCTCCTTTCTTCATATTTTTCTTAATCCTGAAACCCCATGCAGAGCAAAATGCGCCCCCTCCTCTGTGCTCCAAAGGCCCTCTTTGGCAAATGCCCTTGCCCCAGTTTTTGGAAGCGCATTTCTGTGAGGAGTTGCGCCAGGGCAAGACCCGAGGCACCTTCGCATCCTGCTCACAGGGACACGTAGGGCCCCTTCAGGAGCTCGGGCTGAGCTTCGAAGCTGGTTCTAGAGAGCCGGGAAGGCTCCCTGCAGGCGGAGGCCGTTCCTGACTCTGCCTTGACAGTACTTTTCTATCATTCCATCTGGCACCACAATTCATGCCCTTTCACATACTTTTTATCCATGCTCTTGTAGCAATTTCTAATTCCGCATGGTCTCCCCTAAGTCCTTTGCCATCCCTTGTTCCAATTGTCCCAATTTCTCCCCTCACCCCCTAGGTTTGTATTTCGCCGCGCCGCACTGATCCTCGTGGCCAGTGGCTTTTCCTATCACCCAGGGCCCCTTCCCAACCCTCCCTCGCTTCCCCAGTTCCCCTTCCTGCGTCTCGCCTCTCACTGTCCACGCCAGACTTGAGCAGCCACTAGGGTGGCAGGTACACGTGGAGGTGTTACTGTCACTTGCCCCAGCCCCTGGCTCGCTCTGCCCTGGCCAGGGACACAGCCCGGGCGAGGCTGTGAGTGGGCGGCTGCAAGCTGGGGAAACAGGATCTTCAGTCAGTGTGAACTGCAGGCTTCTCCTCTATTGTTTCCCTCCTTTCTCCCTGCGGACAAAGACAGGCAGCAGCGTCCTGGCTGCGGTGCCGCGGACCCTCGCCTCCTGGTCTCAGTTGATCAACTCGGGATCACTGGTGCAGGTGGGCATCAGCCCATCTGTTGGATCAAGTCAGAGATATCTATTTCTCCATGGTCAGGGTCAGGCTTCTTCCCCGGGGCAGCACCCTGCTACACTAACCTTCCTTAAGAGATCCTCCAACACCTGCGCCTCAGCTTCCAGGAAGATCTTTCACAAGGTCACCTTGACTTCAACCCAGAAGGACCTGCTGCTGCTTTCAGTCACTAAGCAATTAGCTTTTCGGGATATGTTCTCTCTAAAACAATAGTTACTTCTGTTTCTTTTTATCATGCATCCCTTTCAGGGATTTTTCTTTCCTATCTGCAGAATAAGTAAACCCCATACCCCAATCCTCTCTTCAATCAATGGGAACAATTTTTATCCAATTTGCTTATAAACTGGTTTGCAGGACATTTACAAAGAACAGCAGAGGAAATGAAATAAACCATTCAGAACTGTGCCCCGACATTAGGCAGTGTAACAGATCCTTCCACTGGGTCCTTCTGAATTTTTCAACAGCAAACTAGTTCTTCTCTCACTTACGGCTTCCCGGTTATTACATGTTACTCAGGCAGCAGAGGCTTTGAATTATTTCACTATTTACTCCATGTGCTTAAAAAATGGATAAACCATTGGACTAAAGTAGTAACACTTCTAAAAATTGGAGAAAGAAAGAGGGAAAGATAGAATGAGAGAGAGACAGAGACAGAGAGAGGGAGAGATTGCTAGTGCAAAGCTTGGAGAAGAGACTGGCACCTGCACAATCTTGACTCCATGTCTGCTCAGGTCTAGAGGTATTCACTGGGACAGCTGGCAAATAGGGGGTTAATCATTACAGAAAACAGTGCATCATATCTTTTCAGTTTGGTTTATACTGGAGGGCAGTAAAGATTTATGCTTCAAGAGGAAGAACTGTTATTTTCAGAGTGTTGTTGGCTCCTTTGAAAATTTAATTCCATAGGAAAATAAAGTCTATGCTATAGATCATCCCTAGCTCTCCCTTAAAAGCTCAATTCTACTACTTAAAAAAAAATTGACCTGGATCACTTTAAGGCATAGGCATACTTCTTAGGTTTCTAAAAAATGTTAACATTTAAGACTTATTAAAATAGACTATAGCAATATTTTTAAAAGAGAAAATTCCTTGTTAAATTAGGTGATACTGTTTGGCTAAGTTACTTTCCCATTTTCTTGCAGTGTTTTCCAGAAAGAGTTTTATCTTCTAATATTTCTAATTATTAGCTAAGCTCATTTTAATTTAGAAAAATTTATTGAGCTGGCCTCCCTCACCAATAGATAGGATGCTTATTTCTTATATTTGTGGAAAGTTAATTCATGGATGTAGATAAACTGTGTGTATCTTATTACTATGTATATCTCTGGTATTTTATTTTCCAATTCCAGGAAGGGAAGGTTGAAAGAGCTTTCTGTCACCAGGTAGTTATTAACAAAAACAGCATTCATTGCCATTCTGGTCATAGGCAGCATCTGAAGGCCCTGCCATTCTATCCTGTGATTATTAACTCACTTCCCACCAATATCGTGTGCAGACCCATTATCTACAGTCAATATTTTTGTAGCCTATGAGGAAAAGTCCTGCTTACTTCCTGTTAGAAGGGTGGTAACAAGGATTTTTTTTTCTTTTCATTTTAAGGTAGATAAATATGTACTTTACAAATATGTTTGAGAGAGGAGGTAAGAAGGGAGGGGAAGAGGAGCCTAGCATCTGCTGCCTGGCGGGCTCATTGTATGGTTAATAATTGCTGAAGAATAGTTTTACAGGGTGTAGACTTTCTGAAATGAGGAGTACTGAAAGATCCAGGTCCGAAACCTTGTTTCACTTCTGTTCACACACCAAATCCTGGATATTTGGTACAGGCTTTTTTGTTTTGTTTTTGCTTTCTAACCACTTTATCTTTGTGTAAACCCTTTGGATTTCCTAATTTTGAGAAATCTGAAGGACATCTTCCTGGAAAAGCTGAATTGGCATGTAGTCTCCATATTCAAAAGAATGGAGGTTCACATCATAGGCCTGTCACAGGAGTTTAATTATGGATTCAGTGTTTTCCTATCAGAGCTCTATTTGTATGATTTAAACTCCATTTGAAAAGCTTATGCAAATAAAACATAGCCTTTATATCAAGTATGTATGTCCTTTTAAATGTGGCTTTTATTACCTTCTTTGTATTCTCCATCTCAGAGCTACTCTAATAAATTAAATGACCAAGGCAAATCATAGATGTTGGATAACATATTTTTGAACATAAATATTGATGCATAATATTCAACTTTGAAAATTTTCTAATTGAAAATAATCTGAGAATTAGAAATAAAATATTATATTCTGATAAAAGAGCAATAGGACTAAAGGTACAGCTCAGAGGTAGAACATGTTTTTAGCATGTAGGAAGCCCTGAGTCCAATCCTCAGCACCAAAATACATAGAAACATACATGCAGAGCAGCAGACACAATGCCAATAAAGTCTCATCACTGATGTTCTCACTTATTAATTCTGGGTCCCCAGGGCAAAAAAGCTCAAAAGAGGCTCAGCTCCATTATCTATAATAGGAGAGGGACAAATAAACCCAATCCTCCTCTCTCAGAGGGTTGTGAAGGTTATTCATATATATATATATATGAATTAAATGATATATATGTATCAGTCAGGTTAGTTTACATTATACTATGGTAATAAGCAAGACCAAAAATGCAGAAACCTGAACAAAAAGGTTTATTTTTTTTCATAATTCAAAACAATTATGAGCCAGGGCTTAGCTGTGATCACATAGAGATCAAAATGACACACCAGACCCCATCTCAAGCATTGCTAGTTACCAAATGCAGAACGCAATTATATCCACTGTTTAAAACTAACACATATCATTTCTGCTCACAATAGTGGCTGGGATTATTCACAAGGTCCCATTCAAATACAAAGATGTCAGGAGTGCAATCCTGTGATGAAAGAAATCAAGAACTATAAAGAGCATTAATGACTACCACAGTTTGTGGGCAGAAGTTTCAAACAGAAAAATGTTTCATAGGTGAAGTAATATTTACCAAAAATGTATTAGAGACTCCTGGGAATTAGAGTAGATATGAATTAAGCCAAAATCATAGTAATGTTTTGTGATTTAACTCTCTAGAGTGAACTTCCTTTGAGGTTTTCAGATCAAAAGGTATGAATACATGCTATGGTTTAGATCTGACAAGTCTCTCAAAATTCTCATGTGTGTGGAAAGGTGAATGGATCATGGGGGTGCTATATTCCTCACTATACTCATCCACCAATGAGTTTAGTTGCTAAATGTGCTATTAGGAGGTGGGGCATGGTTGGATTTTGGTTACTGAGGGTGTGATCTAGAAGGGTGTATTCTTATCCCTGGCTCATCCCTTCTCTCTCTGCTTCCTGCTTAAGCATCTTTTCCTCTACCATGCCTCTCTGCCATGCTGTTTCTGTCTTAGCCAGACAACCATGAACTGAAACTGTGAGCCAAAATGCACCTCACTTACTTTAAGGTTTGTTTGGGGCATTTTTTTCTGTCAACAGGAACATGACTAAGATGGAAATTGGTATAGAGAATGGGGTCATTGCTGTGACTATAACTGATCATGTAGTTCAAAAATCTTTGGAAGTTGCTCACAGGAGAAGTTTGGAAAGGTTTTGAGATGCCAGCTAGACAAGCTCTAGAATACTGTAAACCAAGTTTAATGAGAGAATCTGCTCAGAACTCAGAAGACCAAAATGGTGATAAAAATGCAGACAGTAAAGACCAGGCTCAGGAGGTTCCAGTTGGGAAGAAGGACTCCAATGGCTGTTGCACTAGAGGCCATGTGTGTTATGCTCTGGTGGAAAATTTGTTTACATTTTTCCCATGTCCTGGGATCTATAGAAGACTGAGATAGGGTGGTGGACAATTCATCTGGCATTGAAAATTTCAAGACAGCCCAATGTTCAGGCTGTGGTCTGGGTATCCCAGCTGCTTTTAGCAAGGTCTATAATAAAAACCAAGAGCAAATAGCAAAGGTGAATGATTTTTAAAAGTTTCCAGTTTTGCCAGAAAAGAAATGCCTACAAAGTTGGGGCAGAGGAGAGTATAGTTGCTAAAAAGATTACCATTAAAAAGAACTAAGCACTTTGGATTAAGGCAATAGAAAGATGCCTTGAGAGCCTCTCAGGAATCAGCAAGATGGCACACATTCAAGGCTTGAGAATGCAAAAGTCTAAAGTTTTCATTTGAGAAAAGAGCCCCTGGGACCTCTGCTCAAGAAGGGGCACCTAGGAAATTGGCTCCACAGGATTTATTTCCCAGTGCTCAAACATCTGGGCACTCAAAAGTCCCCACAACCATGATCCATGTGGTCCTATTACTAAAGCTGGCAGTAGACCATAGCATCATCCATGTGCTGCTGGTTTTATAGGTACTCAGAATGCAAGAGTTATGGGGTCATGCAGGCATCTACCCATATTTCAGAAAAAGGCAGCTAGGAAGGCCAGGCAACATGGCCCTGAAAGATCAATATGTGAATCTGAGAATGGAGCCAAAAAGGCAATTGAGACCCAAGGAAGTTGGAGATGCCATGAATGTGGAATGTTTTCTAAGGAAAGCCACAGGCAGTGAGTGGAGCCACCCAGAGAAAGGCCATAAAGGCTACAACCTGCAATTCCATAGAACAAGAGGGCACCCAAGCCCTTTGGAGCTCACATCTCAACAGCACTTGCCCTGGGTGCTGGACATACAACTACAAGATTTAATGTTTGACCTACTGGGTTTCAGTTTTGATTTGTTACTCATCCTTTCACCTCCCTTTATTTATCTTTTACAGAATGGGGATATTTACTCTGTACCACTGTATGTTGGAAATACTTAACCTTTAAAAAAATTTTTAAAATTCTTTTATTGGTACATTTTAGGGATGCAATACACTTACATTTATCATTGGGTGCTTGTACCTGTACATGATGTATCTTAGTGCTTATATTTTTTCCCCATTGCCTGTGCACCCTTCACCCCCTCCACCCTTCCCTATTTACATAAATTTTGTTTCCATTTTTTTTCTTTTCTCATAATTTTTCCTTTCCCTTCTTCCCTTTTCCCTTCCCCTCCAACCACCCCTATACCTTTGGACCTTTTCCTACGTCAAATTATGAATTATTCATTTTAATCTTTATTTACACTTTCAGCTTCTCACACTAGAGAAACTATTCGGTATTTACATATGTGTGTCCTATTTATTTCACTTAAGAGTATGGCCTCAATATACATCCATTTAGCTATAAATGTCTCTAGTTTCTCATTATTTATGGTTGAGTAGAACTCCATTTTATAAAAAAAACAAACCACATTTTCTTTATCCAGTTTTCAATTGATGGGCACTTGGGCTGTTTCCAAGTTTTAGCTATTACAAACTATGCCACTATAAACATGGGTGCACATATATCACTGTGGTATGATTCTTTTATTTCTTTGGGGAAAATACCCAGAAGGGGAATCACTGGGTCAAATGGGACCTCAAACCTTAGTACTCTGAGGCATCTCCATACTGATTTCCACAGTGGTTGCACCAGTCTGCACTCCCACCAACAATGGAGCAGGGTTCCTTTTTCCACACAGCTCTGCCAGCATTTGTTATTGGTTGATTTCTTGATAGCAGCCATTCTTTCTGGGGTAAGGTGGAATCTCAGTGTTGTTTTCATCTTCATCTCTCGAATGACCAGTGATGTTGAACATTTTTTCATACATTTATTTGCTGCTTTTACTTCTTTGTCTGAGAAATGTCTGTTCATTTCAGATGCCTATTTTTTTGTTGTTGTTAAATTCTTTTCTTGGTACATTTTAGGTATACAACACAATTACATTTCTCATTGGGAATTGTATCTTTACATAGTGCATCTTGGTTCTTATTTTTTCCCCATTCCTAGCCCTCCCTTCACCCCCTCCACCCTTCCCTATTCACAAAGACTTTATTTGTATTTTTTCCATTTCTCAGCATTTTTCCTTTCCCTTCTTTCCTTTCCCTTGAACCTCCCACTACCCCTACCCTTTTGGATCTTTTCTTTTTATTTTGCATTATTGATTATTCATTCTAATCAGTGGTACATTTTAGGTACACAATATAATGACATTCATCATTGGAAATTTGCACCTTTACATAATCTCTCTTGGTTCTTATTTTTCTCCCTTGCCCAACCCTCCCTTCAACCCCTCCATTCCTCCCTATTTACAAAGATTTGGTTCCCATTTTTCCATTTTCTCATATTAATCCCATTCCCTTCTATCCTTTCCCCTAGCCCTCCCACTTCCTTCCCCTTTACCCCTTTTCTTTCTATTTCACATACCTATTATACATTTTAGTCTTTATTTATACTTTCAGTTTCTCACACCAGAGAA
>NW_004624757.1:21580579-21615641 GCF_000247695.1 Heterocephalus glaber
GATGCATTATGTAAAGGTACAATTCCCAATGAGAAATGTAATTGTGTTGTATACCTACAATGTACCAATAAAAGAATTTAATAATAAAAAAATAAAATTAAAAAAAAAGAATATAGTAATACCAAACAGCACTATTAAGCAGCTAATGTAAGACTTTTAAAGCATCCAACACAACAGAAAATTACCTATTCTTTTCTTCTCATGTGCACAAGGAATATTTACAAAGATAGACCAAATCCAACATCATTCTAATGCCAAATTGAGGCATAGACAATACTAGAAAATAAAACTACAGGCTAATATTCTTCATAATATACAGATAAAAACAATTAATAAAATGCTAACAAATCAAAAACTTCAACATATTCAAAGAATACACACATGACCAAGGGAAGTTTGTCTTGGGAATTGAAGTCTAGCTCAATATTTGAAAATCAACCACTGTAACCCACCGTATTAACGAATAAATGAAGAGAAATATATGAGTGTCAAACAATGCACAAAAAGTATTTGACAAAAATGTAACATACTTGATAGTAAAAAAAAATACACAATAAGCTTGAGAGTAGAGGGGAACTTCCTTGATATAATAAACAACATCCACAAAACAGCAACAGCTAACACCACATTTCCCGTCTTAAAAAAAGTGAATGTTGGGGGCGGGGATTTAGCTCAGTGGTTTCTCCGCTTGCTGCGCAAGAGCAAGTACCCCAGTTCGATCCCCGGTACCAAAAAAAAAAAAACCCAAAAAAGTGAATGTTTTCTCCCTGAGAGTAAGACAAGAAAATCCATTCTCATCATTCTTATTCAGCATTGTACTGGAAATTCAGTACAAGAAGACAGGCGACAAGCAAGAGAGCAAGGCAAGACAAAGTAACAGGAATGTGAGAACCTATCTGGGCTGTTTGTAGATTACATGAGTGAATATATAGAAAATCTTATGGAATTAATTTTTAAAACTTGTTTGAACTATTAAGTAAATTTAGCAAAGTTGCAGGTTATAATTTTAATAAAAATCAATCATATTTGCATATACTGTACTAGCAATGAACAATTAGAGATACAAAAAGTTTTAAATGGCATTTAGAATAGTTCCAGAAATAAAGTATTTAGGAATAAGTCAAACAGTTATAAAGTACTGATTAAAGAAAATGAAACCCAAATAAATGGAAACATCTGATCATAGACTGGAAGACTCAAAGTGTTAACATGTCACTTTTACTCAAATTTATATACAGCCTTAACACACTACCAATCAAAATTCAAGCAGGATTTTTTAGATTCAGGCAACTGATTCTAAAATTTACATGTGTAGGCATGGGAACTAGAAGAGTTAAAATAATTTTTTAAAAGAAGAATAAAATAGGAATAGTTATACTTTCTCAATTTGAGAATTGTTGCTAACAAATAGTGGTTTTGGCAAAAGGATAGCCACACTGATTAATAAAACAAAATAAAGCATCCCAAAACAGACCCACTCATCTAAAGTCAATTGATCTTGACAAAAATGCAAAATTAGCTAACTAGAGAAAGATAATCTTTTCTACAAATCGTGCTGGAACAATTGGACATTCATAAGTTTAAAAAATGAACCTCAAGCTGAACTTTGCATCTTATGTAGAAATTAACTCAAGGTTGATTGAAGATCTGAATGTAACACATAAAACTATGAAACTTTCAGAAGAAAGCATGGGAGGAAGTCAAAGAATTTACTTAGGCAATTTAGACAAAGACTTTTTAGAATAAAGGGTAAAATATGATACATAAAAGAAAAAAATTGACAAACTGGCATTAATAAAAATTTAAAATGTTTTCTCTGCTAAAGACACTGTTAAAAGAATGAAATGGCAAATTAAAAACTGAAATACAATACTGCAAATCACATATCCCCTAAAATATATTCACATAAAATACATAAATAATTCTGCAAAATCCAGCAATAAAAAACAAAATAATTAAAACTAAGGACCCTCTAGACCCAGCACTAAGGATGTTCAAGCAGAAGGATTATAAGTTGAAAGCCAGCCTGAACTAAATACATAGCAAGATCATGTTTCAAGAAATAAAATAAAACAAACAAATGAAACCAAATGAATGCAATGCAATTGTTTATATACTGATTCACACAGTGGTTACAGGAACTCATTCTCATAGAAATGTATTCCATCTCCAAATTTTAAAGTCAATCTTATGTCTGTTAGTTTAAAAAATAAAATGAAAAGTGTCTAAAATAAAATAGTAATTATAACTCTAGAAAAATAAAAGGGTTACTAGAGAAAGTAAGTGAAGAAAGTGGAAGTTAACTCTTTCAGTAGCCCAGAATGTAGGTACTGTGTGTCTCAAAGGGAAATTATAGATCACATACAATGAGATTTGACATATGGAGACCCAATGAGAGAGAACAAAGATTTGAGTCAGAGTCTAGAAACTTATACCCTTAAATCTTGAGATAGAATTATGTAATTTTCAGCATGCAACTGAAGATCTTATGTTTAATAATAAATTTCCCAGAACATATACCATTATGATTTAACACACAATCTATAAGAAAAGAAATTTTGTCAAGAATCCCATGATCAAAAGATGTATAGAATAAATGAGGAAGTTCATAAGAAAGACATGCAGATAATAGAAACAAGAAAGATGAAAAAAGGTAACTTTGTATGTTACTGTACAGTATACACCTTTGTATCACAGTCTGTGTGTGTGTGCTCACCCACTTTTTCTTCTTTACCAGATCCTATTGTTTCTTGAATACAGAAGCCAAAGTAGAAAAGGTTGAATGGTGGTAACCTTGTCAGGGATATAAGGTAGGGGTAGAGTGAGTCTAGTAGGGTAGGTTTGCAGAAGGTAGATTAAGCACAGTATTTTTACTTGGCTTGCACAGTAATTTGGGATAGATGATGGTGAATAGTGGGGACTATGGTGGCCACCCACCTACACTACCAGTCACTCAGAGACACTGTCAATGTCAAAAAGCATATCATTCATCTTTCTACCTCCTGCAACATAGCATGTTGCCTGGTGCATAATAAGTATTTAATAAACAATTATTCAAACAAAACTGAGTAATATCTTTCGTCCAACTCTAAATTGTGTCCCAAGTTCCCAAAAAAAGTAAGTCTATGTAAGACAGGGTACAAAAGATGTTAGGTAAAGACAACATCTCAGTGACAATTCTATTCCTATTGCTAAATTCTTAGAATAACTCTGGTTCTCAATTTCACAAATATATTGCTTAAAATGGATACAGAAAATTGAATTTTCCATATCCTTTGGATAATTTCTACTGAAAAATAAGCAAGATAGCTCGAGAAATTAAACTGTCCAGGTTGAATTTTACTGCTCAGACTCTTTATGGAGAAAAGCTCATTATATTAGCAAACATTTTATTTTAAGAATGCAATTGTTTCACCAGAATTCACACAAAGTCAATCAATGATAGTACCAAAGAGCTAAAGATTTGGAAGCATGAGCACAATTTTTGATCAAGGTATCTAATAAAGTATTTAAGTGAACAAACCAACGACCTTTGGATCTGTCATTGCTGTGCTGGGTGATTAATTTCAATTTTTTTGCTTTACACACCCAGTCATAAACTTTTTATTTACACTTTATTGTAACTGACTTCATGACATTTGCTCTTGCTTAATAATAATCAGTTAACAGTAAGGGCAGGTGTTCTCAAGGATGTGGCCCTTAAAACTCATCATAAAAAGTATAAAGATAAAACTGCCTCATTCTAGTGTCTGAAGGAAAACAGATTTGTCTATGCAAAGAATCAAGGCTGTAGAACTCAAAAGTTAAAATCTGTAATAGCATACCCATTTTAAATGTCTTTGTTGCCCTTCTCTTGAATATTTGTATTTGACATATCACACCTAATGGTGGCTTCTAAAAGCGTTAAGTTTAATGGCCTTTCATTCTGTCTTTTTATGTTATGTTTAGCTGTAAAATTATAAACAAACCTTTGGTTTAATTTTTGCAGCGCTGGAGTTAGATTGCTCATTTTCTGAAATGATGGACAATAAGCCATTTCCCTTCACTCATAGTTTCTTCTGTGAAATTGGCTCTTCAACAATAAGATTTCTTTTTTTTTTTTTTTTTTTTGTTACCGGGGATCGAACTCGGGTCCTTGCGCTTGCGCAGCAGGTGACGAAACCACTGAGCTAAATCCCTGGCCCCGCTCTTCAACAGTAAGAAAACGTCTTTGCACTCTCCCACTCAATTAAGAATAGGTTCTCTTTTTATTCATTATTCCACTTCCAAGTACTAAGAACAAGTCGCTTTAAAATGGAAATCTTTCATTTCTGTTCTTTTAGAATTTCCTAGTCCAATTTGATCACATCAGTTTCTGCAAGGTAGTCTCGGTGTCTCCTTAAAAACTGCCCCCATCTCTTTTGGTCTTTTCTCTTCCTACATTATGACCATTAAGAATAATCTTTAGATTAAAGTAGAAAAAATCTGATAATTGTTAAAAGTTAATGTGTAATCTGAGTCAGTCTACCTAGCTACTAGAATATTGACTTAGATTAATTTGTTAGTTAATTGGTGCCCTAAAGAGATGACATTCAGGACCACTTGAGCCAAAAGGATAAGTTCAAATTAATCTGTTTTTAGAGCAATAGTGGGGGTCAGGATGAATAAGAAACACAATAAGCAGACAGAGAGGGAAGTGAAGATGGAGAGAGAGGACAAACATGCTTTGGTGATAGTCAGGATAATGATGATAGTCTTTGAAATAGGAGCCAGAGAAGAAGTAACAGAAAAAATTATCAGAAGGTAGGCAGATCTTACTGAACCCAACATATAAACTGAAATTGTTCTTAAGGGTATTTTGATTTGAGAAGCTCTCAAATCCTAAATTCCAATCATTTACTTCCTTTAAAAAAAACTATTTTAGTTTTACATTATTTTCCTATTTAAATTAATATACCTTGAGAAAGTTCATCTTAAAAAAATTATGTTGAACATTAATCCAACTTGTGAATTAAAGAAAATTATACATAAGTAAGTTAGGATGCTTTTGTGTGCAAGGAGCAGAGTTCCTCTCACCAAAAGGATATAGTGGCTCCCCTAAGGAGAAAGCTCTCACATCGGTGAGTTGAGGCATAGTTTGGCCCAAATTTTCAAATTGTTATTACAGCTCTTCATCCACATTGCTGCCATTTTCTTAGCTCTGTCCACCTCCAAGGTTGACTTATTCTTGCTTGGCTTCCCTAATGCTAGCTTTCATTAGCCCACCACGCTGCATGCTCCTTCACTAACATCCAGAGAGAAAAATTTCTCCAATAATAAATAAGAAGTTCTGAGCACCACTTGACTAGACTAAATTAAACATGCATTTAACACTTGAACCAATCACTATGCCTTGAGAGATGATATTTCCATTTAAATCACAGCGCCCATCTCTGCTAACCAGGGAAGGGGGTGAACGCAGGAGAAGCAATTACAGTACTCATTGTGTAGACCTCAGTATGGAGTTTAATAGCTATTAAGTCCGGAGGTGGGACATTAACTGAGGGCAGGGCTGAGCGGGCTATACTAGGGCAAGTCCAGTTTTACTGGGTTTCTACTGAAGATAGTAGGTAGCTGGCGGGCAGGTGATGCCATAACAAAAGAGGAGATGAGGCCATTAAATAGCACATCACACTATGAGACTTTTCCCTTTCTAACAGTGAACTCATGTCATGGACACAACATGTTACATTCTCAGAACAATGTGCTCCAACAATGAAACGCTGTTTCATGTACATCTACAGAGCATTTAAGTAGCGCCAGTCCAGCCCAGATCCTTCTGGTAAATCACACTGATCCTCTGTACTGCAGTGGGAAAACAACCACCACCACCACTCAGCCCCTCTATTTTAAACACTGTATGTGGCAGAATGAATGTTAAAAATGATGAATGCTAACAACAGATTATATTTCTTAAATGAAATAAAACAAGCATGGTGGCATACCTCTGTAATACCAGCACTCTGAGAGACCGAGGCAGACAGATCACAATTTTGAGCCTGGCCTGGGCAATTTAGCATGACCCTTTCTCAAAAAATAGGGGAGAGATATTTCAGTGTGAAGGCCTTGGGTTCAATACTGAGAAATAAACAAACAAACAAGACCACTAAAATAGTGGCCAGGCACTCTGGCTCTGCCTAGACATGAGAGTCACTTAGGTGTCTCCACCTCTCCTCATATGACTCAGGTAGCACCCATATTTTAAGAAGTAAATCAGGGCACAATCCATATAAAATACATTCATTTAAAGTATAAAAATCAAGGGTAGTTAGAGTATTTACAGGGCTGCTTTTTCTACATTTTTAATGCTAACCCGAGAGATCTAACATCACATAGAGGACTGACATTTGAGCTAAAGCTCAATTGTTAGACTTCTGGACAAACTAATAATCAACTCTATGTTAAAAATTATAATTTTTCTGAAAATTCTCAGATTTAAAACTTTAATAGCTGTTTCAGAGCAGTTTTATATTTACAGCAAAATTGAGAGAAGTTACAAAACTAAAATTATGTTTCTAACTACAGTACTAAATTCCCTAATTTGACTGAACTGATCATTTACATTTGAAATAAAACAGAAAAATCTACCATAATACTCCATGTTTTCTTCTATAAAATTCACCAAAAGGTTAGCCTTCTGAAGAGTTACTCTGTATTCATTTGAAATAGAAAGTGAAACCAAAATAAGGGGTTTTTTCTTTTTTTAAAAAATTTAGACACTTATTGATCAACATTTTCCTACCTCCCTTATTAAAAAATTATATAAAACATTCAGGCCGGGGATTTAGCTCAGTGGTTTCGCTGCCTGCCACACAAGCTCAAGGACCCGAGTTCAATCCCTGGTACCAAAAAGATAAAATAAAATAAAAAAATAAAACATTTAAACCAATTTCCAGTGACAAATAACTAAAAGTATCCAATATTAATCCAATCCTTATGTGTTCTTCTCTACTTTTGATACAAATATTGAAAGATATTGCAAATGTTTATTTCACAATGCTTTGAAATAAATATTGATCATTTTCAAGTAAATCTGGTTTACAGAAAGAATAATCAGAGAAGTTGGATATGGAATATTTTTTATAAAAAGTTACCAAAAATATTATGAAGAAAGAGTGATCACACAAGTAGATTCTGAGCCTTATTAAAGCAAATGGGTTAGTGCAATCATGTGGTGAGTTGAGACTTGTCACCAGATTGGCTCCACTTGAAAACCAAACACCATTCTTGGTATTGAGAAAGACAACATGAGACATAATGATTAGAAGAGAGAATTCCCAAGTCGGCAAAATCAGATTTGATTTCTTCCACAAAGTAGTACTATGACTTTAAAGAAGATATGATCTTCTAATCTTAATTTCTCCATGGAAAAGTGGAGAGAATTATCAGTACCTACCTTCTAAGGCAGTTTTAAGGATTATATGGCAGGCACTATGTATGAAACACTTATCAAAGGGCTTGGTGCATAATATATGTTCAAATAGCACAAAGTGAGTGAAGTAACAAGAGGATGGAACAGATTAGCATTGTTGAATGCTCACCGGAGGTGCTGGGCTAAGACAGGGTGGATCACGGAAACCTCAAGTATGTAGTTTGGGGTCTGAGAGTAGAGAGGTTCTATTGCCTCTTCTGAGGCAGTGATGAAATTGAGCATGATAAAGCAAAGGGAACAAACATCAATTTGGAGGGGGGTACAGGGGATCCAACTCAGGACCTCAACCTTGCCAGGCAGACGCAGTGCCACTGAGCTACATCCCCACCCCCAAACAGATCAATTTGTCCTGAAGGATAAAGACAACAGATGAGTTTGGAGAGATAAGCAATGCTGCTAGGAATGCATTTCAAGGAGTTGATGGTTGTGAGGAGGAAAAGGAGTGAAGGAAGATGGGGTGGACAGTGGATAAACAGCAGTTCTCTGAAGGATTGGATAGCACTCAGGAAATACCCCCCTCCATGCACCCATCTATCAGCTTAGGAGCAAACCTCTATCCATGTTGGCTTTGGTGATGATTTGCCTTGGCCAAAGGCTCATGGGCAAGATGACAGTGTGCCTGTTCTAGTTTAAGAGTTAAGAGGCACCATGAGCTAAGATTTTTACACTGTAGGGCAGGATCTAGTCCTGGCTATCTGTCTTAGTAAAATCCAGCAATCATATCAGAGGCCAATCAAACTGCTGATCTGCCTAGAAAGGGGAGTAGCAAGGGCTAAAGAAAGAAAGACAATAGAGACATAATTTCATAATACATGAGGGGCTGGGATGTCAGTGCCAGACTAGGCAAAGACAAAGACATTCCTAAACTAACCACTATTTATTGGGTGCACACGATAATCAGAGGGAGTATCAGTGACTCAGAGGGCTGCAGTAATCCTACATTGATGAGGATCTTAGGTCAATGAGGATCTTATGTTGATTAGGATGGTGAGATGGGCAAAGCATTCTTACAATAGTAGGTGGGATGAAATAGCAGACTAATAAGGAATTTGTCCTTGCCCCAGGTGAAACTTTTCTCTTTTTTTTATTACTACTTGGTTCTCAAAGAACCAAGATGTCTTCAGCAGATGTAATCTTGCCCTTGAGCATCACAGTATCCTGGGACCACTGAGGCCTCACCTTGTGACCTGAGGCAAAACGGAATTATGTTTTCACACCCCATAGCTGCTTCAAGGGTAGGAAGACGTTGGGCCTTAGTCCTAATTATAATTTAATTATGAAATGATTTTTCCCCAAAATTATATAAAATGTGTCTTGACACAATCACATCAAAATGGTATCTGGTTCTTAGAGGATTTATTGACAGAGATTACAAACCACTTCTGTGCATATGGTATTACAACTATGAAGTTATCCATGAATATGCATAATGTGGATAGCTGAGAATAAAAATCCTTCTGAGATTCCTACTTCCCATTTTGCTTTAAATCAGAGACCTTAAAAAGGTGGATTTCTCTTATGTCTACACATTAACTTTCCCAGTTGGTAAAATATAAAGCCAAGATTATGAAATAAAATATTCTAACAATTTCCTTTCAATAGTGGGGCACTAAACCTTGACTCAGCCCTTGCCTAAAATCTTAAATTCAGTCTAGAAATATCAACTCCAAAGAGTACAGGGCAGAAACGCTATTTCTTACCCAATATTATACACTGAGATTATATATGAATAGTAGAGATAAAATTTTACCATGAAACTTTTGAAGCTAAGCTTCAGTATGCCTCACTGCACTTTAAATAAGAGAGTTTGGAGATGCTCCCCATTATAGAATTCCTGATGTGCAGGGAAAGCCCAGCTGCAATCAGAAAGCATTTCTGCATAAACCTTTCTGAAATTTTGCCTAAGGACATCTTAGAAGACAACAAACATGACCGCCAAGTCTAGTAATTCATTGTGTTTTTTTCTTGTTCTAATTACAGATGCACCTTCACTCACTACGGTGTTATGTCTTGATAAACTCCTCCTAAATTGAACATGGCATAAGCGCAAAATGCATTCAATACTCCCAACATTCAGAATATCGTAGCTAGCAACTCAGTATGCAATGAGTTCATTGTTTACCCTCATGATCATGTGGAGAGGTGGGAGCTGTGGCTCACCACCATTGCTCTGCTTGGCAAAGGAGTGCTGTTGTACATCAATAGACTGGGAAACAGGAAACCTGAGTAAGACTTTCTACTGAACTTGTATTTCTCACGCCATCACAAAGTTGACGGTCTCAAGTCAGGTACCATGTTAGTTGCACAATCATAAGTCAGGTGCCATATGTTTCACTCTCTTTTTTAATCTTGTATTTATATTTTTAAAAAGCAGCCCACCAGATTGTGAAACCCAAGCCTGCACCAGGGTTACCCTGAATCTGTCCTGCAGGGATGGCTGATTCTTATGAATGCTGTAGATGGTTCATTCAGATGCTGAGAATGAAATAAAATTGTCCAGGATAATCAAATTTATTGTCCTTTATTTATGAGTCAAATCAAAGTCTGAAATTGCCACTAGTATTTAAAGGAATTTTTACGTTGGTATAATTTATGGTTTTTAACATGACTTCAGCATCTGACTTGAAAAAAATATGAATTGTAAGGAATATTAGCAGTTCTACATCAGTTGACGTAACATTATATCTAAAAAGCACCCTGTTCCTTCTTATTTGAAAAACGTGGTAACAATATGGTAATTTGATGACTCTAGACTGAAAAGTAGAAAACCATTTTCAAGATTAGAGGATTATTCATTCAGATACTAGACACTCAAATTTTATTAAATTGCTATCATCAAAAAATATTTGTAGTCTAAACATTTCACTACAAAGTTAAAACAGTATAAGCTTACTATCTGTTTAAGCATATCAAATCAGGATTGTTCTTTATTTACTTATTAGTAAAAATGTTATGAAAAGCTTGTGTTCCTAAGGATTTACATCTTGTCTTCTGAAAATACTTCCTAGAAGGTACTGTATGTTCCTTTAAAATTATTGCTAGCTGTAAAAGTGGGCACACACACGCCGGGGTGTGCGTGAGGCAGCTTTTACAATGCTCCCTGGGGGTGCGAGGCCCCTGAGGCATGGAGCCAAATTTGAAGCTGCCGTCCATCCTTCAACAGTATAAACGCAGGCTGCAGTGTGTCATCGCAATCACACCTTTTTATGGCTTTGGGATAAAGTTCCACCTTCCTTTCAGTAGTTTTAAACATTAACCTCCAACTTTCAGAAGCACTCAAGATGGTTCAATGTTATGTTTTCTATGAACAAGACGTGGTTCATTAACAACTAACTCCTCGCTATGCAAACTTCATCCATCACCAATCTGAAACTCAAAATATGCAAGAACCTGTAAGAAAAATGGGTGGAGAACTGTCAAGAGTATGTATTTTCTATTAATCTGGCAAAATAAATCAGGCAGGATTATCTCCAAGAGTAAACATTTTCTAAAAATTTGAGAATGTCTTCGCATGTTTAATTGATTTATACGTAAATGGCTTCTGTTTATAAAAATTTGAGCATGAGTATTTTACATATCATATGAAAATAATTTTACAATCATATGAAAAAGAAAAACTTCCCACAAACTTGGTATCTAATAATTAAAGGACAATAAATGTAAATACATAAAAATACTAATATTAGCAGTCAGTAATTGGCTAAACTTTAAGGTTACATGATAACACTCCCTTTCAAACAAGTTATAGAAATATGTGCAAGAACTACTTGAACCTGGGGTTGAATTATAAAACAAGAACTTGGCAAAGTAGATGAAAATCAGAGAATTATAATGGATAAATTCATAGGAAGACAGCTGGAAACATTTTACAGAAATATTATTCTAGAGAATATTGATGACAAGAAGAATGAGGAATAGGTATAGTATTCTTAATAGAATTCATCATGGGGAAATATAATTGGGCAAGAAAGAAAAAATTTTTACTTGAAGCTGGAAAGGATACTTATAAGTCACTTTGTTCAGTTTCCTTGTATTAGCCATTTTGCTAAATGGTTTTCAATAATGTGTTTGATAAAATCCTGTAAAAAATCATTCACATTTTCTTTTAACATATTGTGAAAAATAAAAAGCTCATTATTCTGGAAGACATCACTTTCCCCTTTTCGGCAACTGAGTAAGTAATGTCTTCGCAGAGGGCTAGTGCTGAGCATTTATGCTGTCAGACTGTATTTTTCCTTTCTGTCAAACAATGTGAAGTCTACTCATCTACTCTTGAAGGTCTTGAAGACACCTGGAAGATTCTCCTCTGCATCCATTTCCCCCATCTTCTTCTCTATCCCAACAAGTCCTTGTTTGCAGACTTTCTCATTTTATATCATTTCTAGATGATGTACTATGCTCTTTGTATCCATTTTAAATCTATCAGTGTTCTATTTTAAGTGAAGCACCTAGAATTAGTCATAATTCTTCTTGGCACAAAGGAGTTTTACTTTTGTTGACTTTATTGACCTAAGTAATATGTTATTAAAATAGTCAACATTTACATTGGCTTTCTCAAGATCTAAGCTATATTACTGACTTAAATTAACCTTTCTGTCAGATAAAATGATCAGGGCATTTGTAAGAAGCATTCTGTATGGCTAAGCCAGGTCCTCTCTATCTTATTAACATGTAATTGATTTTTCTAAACTACATTGTAGGACTTCAGGCCTATTTTGTTGCATCTGAAATTGGCTCTTTCAATCCTCAGTACCACAAAAGTAAATAAATAAAAGAAGAAGGGAAAGACGAGGAAGGAAGGAAGGAAGGAAGGAAGGGGAAAAGGGAGGGAGGGGAAGAAGGGAGGGAATGAGAGAGAGAGAGAGAGAGAGAGAGAGAGAGAGAGAAAGGAAGAAAGGAAGAAAGTTAGTTGACCCTGGAACAACATAGGTTTGAACACTGGGGTGACCCTCTAGGTAGAATTTTTCTTTTTCTTTTGAGATTTTTCACAATATGAAAAATTCTCCTACAAACTACATAGCCTAGAAATACTTTTAAAAACTAAGAAAAGTTTAGGATGTCAAGAATGAATAAAATGCATGTAGATAATTGTCTATTTTATTATTTACTATCATGAAATATACACAAATATATATAAAAATTCAAATGTGTCAAAACTTATGCATACAAACACAGACCTTCTCTGGCCCTATTTGCAGACAAGAGAACTGTAAACAAAGGTAAAGGTGCGGTGTTAAGTTATAACTGTCTCAAACTGTCTACCCATTGTGCTAGGGTGGTCATCTTGCAGCACTTCCTGTTCCGGTGGCTGTGAGCCCGGGGATAAGCATCCACTTAGAAGGGTGTTGACCTCTCTGCTTGAGTGAGCCATCCTCTCCCCAGAAAACAGTGTCTTTCAGTGAAAAGTGATCTCTCAGCTTCTCATCTGGTGGTCACTGTATATGTAACATAAAATAGAAAATCCATTAACAAACTGTTTGCTATGAGAAAGGCCTCCATTCAACAGCAGGCTATTAATAAAATCAAGAGTTGTGGTAGATTTTCAACTACTCAGGGTTTGCACCTCTAATCTCCCAGTTGTTCAAGAGTCAGTCCTTTATCTCAATCCTTCCTTGTATCCTATAATTTTTAAAAATTTACTCACCAATCCTTTAGCCAGACCACCTATTTTATGTTGCTTGGAACTATGGTAAGCCTGCTTTTCAGGTGATTGGGCATGTCCGTGGGGCATGGACTTTGGAAACAAAATGACTTGTGTTTCAATTCTGGATTTTCCATTTGTTGTTTGTAACTTTTGAGAGGTTGTTTAACCACTCCGAAAGTCCATAAAATAGGAAAAATAATGCTTACTTTAGGGAGTTGTAGAAAGATTTAAACAAGATGTATGTGAAGTGCTGAGGATAGTGCTTAGTTTGTGTCTGTGTGTGGATCCATGTATACATGATACGCACATGTCATGTCTATATCCAGTTTTACTTTTTCTGACTTTATTAATCTAAGTAATATGCTACTGAAGTAGTCAGCATTTTATATTAATCTATCTGTCTATCTATCTATCTATTTATTTATCTTTTATTTTACTTCCTGTGGAAGTAGAGTGGTGGTAAAAGCCAAGGTCATAATAGTATGCAAAAAAGCAAATGTTGTTTATCTGGCAGAATAGAATTCACACTTAATTGGTAGAGAATATTGACTATTTGTTGACATGTTATAGTTCGCAGGAAGCCATTTTGTTTTTATGAAATGAACAATTAAAACTAACTACTGGATTTGGAGCTAATGACAGAATCAATGCCATATTTGAGGTTGATTACTGAGTGTCCAGATTCATCTCATTGACAAGACATGAGGCTAGAGGCCAAACAATCTTGTCTGTCATCCACACTGTACATACCTGAACAAGGATTCCAACGGTAGTCAGTATAAGACACATTTTTTTTCAGAAGATGAAAAGAAGATTGACCAAAGATGTATGTGCATATAGTTAACCCATATGCAACATTTTTTTTAAGTATCCGTAAAACTGAGATTGCAAGTGTATCTCTTTTGTCTCTCTTTACTTTAATATAACTTTAAGTATCTAACAGTACTAGGGGTAAGGTGTAGCATCATTTTCTGTATTATTGCAGAATGCCACTGGCCCTTAGATATGACCTGGAGAGTTCCACATCAACAAGAGAAAAAGACCTACCAAGTTCTGGCCCAAGGGACAAGTTGACCACTGACAAATTAATTAATCTCTCTCTCTGGACCTCTGCTTTCTCTTCTGTAGAATAGGAATAATAAAATTATCTTACCTAGGTTATAATATTATTTTAAAAATTGAATCAGGTGGCACAAACCTGTAATACCAGTGGTCTGGGAGGTTGAGGCAGAAAGATTAAAAATTCAGGCCCAGCCTGGGCAATTTTGTAAGACTATCTCAAAATTCTAAATAAATAAATCAAAAGTGGTTGGAGATGTAGCTCAATGAGAAGGCTCTATTCCAGGTTCAGTCCCAAGCACTGGAGAAATAAAAGAATGGGATTATATATTACATTCAAATTAATATTTTCTTTTGTGTGCAGATGATTTCTTTGAGGCAGAAGCCTTTTTATTCTTCATTAGAGCTTTAAACTGCTTAAAATTTTACCACCCAAGTCATTTTTAAAGGACTTAAATTATATTCTTCTGTATCAGAATCACAAGTTGTAGCTCTTTTGTCCATTGAAGGCAAATAAAAGAGTAGGAGAAGGAAAAGACAAGAGGTTGTTAAGGCCTGTGCAGGAAAACAAGGCTGTACGCAAACAAAAAAACCTAAATTCTCGGCTACTGGATCTTTACTGCATGGCAAAACTACATCATTCACGGCCCGGACAAAGCACTTTCTTTTTTCCTGCTGTTTCTCAGAATCTCTACCCTGAACCCATGTGAAATAATCTGTTGTTCAATGAAGATCAATACAATGAGTGACAGAAATTAATTGGCACCAGCACCATCAATTCAGTCCCCAAGCCATGCTCCTGCGTGTGCATCTACTGCTGATCTGCATTGGAGAAGGAACGCAGAATTCAGTTTCCTCTTCTTTAACTGTGTGTTGCTCGCGTAGGGACATTGAGAAAACAGCACAAAAGCTCACGGAGGTGTCAAACAGCAGGGATGAGAGGCTGAGCTTTCCCTCATCCGTGAAGGAGTCAATTAAGAGCAAAGACAACTTTTGGATTTTAAAATCACCAGTCCAAGTAGTTCCAGAATTCTCATATGTATGTCAAATTCACTCCTGATATTTCTTCTTATTCCAAGATAATGTGGTTAATTTGGTATTTTTATGCTTTTAAAAGAAGAGTTATAAAAGCATTTCATTTTTCTTTTTATTTTGTAACCAAATATTTCTTGATTCTGTCTTTATTGGAGCTGTTATAAGATCAAATAACCAGCAGGAAAACTTGAAGGAGGGCTCTCAGAGGTGACCTATCATTTCAATCTCCTGGACATTAAATGTTTTACATTCTATTTCTTTAAAAAAAAAACCACAATGATTTCTTATATATTCAAGCACCAAAGGAACTGAGAAGGAAGGAAGAGAAGGAACAAAGCATGCCCTCTTTCAAGACCTCTATCATTGTAGGTTAGATTAGGGTGACTTCAACTCCCTATGTAAAGTGCACACTGTTAACTAATCTTTGTTTCTGCAATTTAGATAAGATTATTTCAATAGACGTCAGTTTCAGTGTTGAGTTTTCTCTCTTTCTAGTACTGGTGTTCTTTTTGGCCAATGAATTGTACGATTGTCATTTGACATAAGTGTATCATATCTGAATTACATCTTGTGCTTTCATGCCAGGAGCAAAACATTATTTGTGTTTATATCAGTAAGTGAAGGTGGGTCTGTTGACTTTTCTGAACATCAACAAATGAAATGCAGCAATGTTCTCTGATTTGGTTAATAAAATCCTAACTGGACACATGTGATGTGCACAAGCTGTCTGTAGGCATACTTACATGGCAACTTCATATTATTTTCTATTTTTCCATGACTTTCTTGTAGTTCTGTGGATTGAACCCAGAGCCTTGCACACATGCTAGACTAACACTATTACTGGGTTACATTCCCAGTCTGCATTTTTTAAATTTTATGTAAGTCATTTTTAAGCTATGTAATTTATTTGATTGTCATTATATTTCATTATTGTGTGATTCAATATTTAATTTGCTACAAAGATAAATTCCATTTCAATTTAAAGAAAATTAGGAAGATTATATTTTTACATTATGTAGCTAAAGATTACTTCTTCTACTATTCATTCCATGATATATATTATAGCTAAGTAAAAAGAATCTGTATCATTCACATAAATATTTATGAAAATTAAAATAAAAGAAAACTTTTTAAACAAATGCTTGGCAATAAAACATATCTTACTTGCAATCTTAACTAGTCAATGATGCTAAAAAAACCCCACTTCCTGTTAATACAACTAATAAATGTTCATTTAAACTCTCAATTATTGAGATTAAAGATGAAGGTTACTAACACTCCTAACCATAAGATCTTATTTTGAAAGATGTGTAAAATGTAAGCAAAACATGAATAAAACTGGAAGTGAAATATCCCTGGAGTTGTAACACCTATAACTTAGTTTAAAATTAAATAGCTACTGTGATGAAAACAGCATGGTACTGGCAAAGAAACAGACCTGAGGACCAGTGGAACAGATTAGAAGATGCAGAAACAACTCCAGACACACTCAGCCATCTCATCTTTGACAAAGGAGCCAAACACCCTCACTGGAGGAAAGATAGCTTCTTTAATAAATGGTGCTGGAAAAATTGGGCTTCAACTTGACAAAGATTAAAACTAGACCTATATCTCTCACCATGCAATAAACTAAAATCAAAATGGATTAAAGATCTAAATATTAAAATAGAAACTCTGAACCAGTTGGAAGAGAGGTTAGGTAGAACCATTGAAGACATCAGTGTAGGAAAAGATTTTATGAGCAAAACCTCAGTTGCCCATGAACTAGCACAAAAAATCAACAAATGGGATCTCTTCTTATTAAAAAGCTTCTGCACAGCAAGAGAAACCACCAGAAGTGTGAAGAGACAACCCATAATGTGGGAAAAAATCTTCACCTGCTCTTCCTCAGACAAAGGTCTACTACCTCGAATCTATAAAGAACTTAAAAAGATCAGACCTCTCAAATTTAAAGACCCAATTGAAAAACAGGCGTCTGAAATGAACAGACATTTCTCACACAAAGAAGTAGAAATAGCAAATAAATACATGAAAAAATGTTCAACATCACTGGTCATTCGAGAGATGCAAATGAAAACAATGCTGAGATTCCACTTCACTCCAGAAAGAATGGCTGCTATCATGAAATCAACCAATAACAAATGCTGGTGGGGCTGTGGGGAAAGAGGAACCCTGTTCCACTGCTGGTGGGAGTGTAGACTGGTGCAAGCTCTGTGGAAATCAGTATGGAGATACCTCAAAGAACTAGGACTGGAAGTCCCGTTTGACCCTGGTATTCCACTGCTGGGGATCTTCCCCAAAGAATTAAAAGAATCATACCATAGTGATATATGTGCGCCCATGTTCATAGCAGCACAGTTTGTAATAGCTAAAACTTGGAAACAGCCCAAATGCCCATCAACTGGAGACTGGATAAAGAAAATGTGGTTTTTTATAAAATGGAGTACTACTCAGCCATAAAAAATGAGAAATTAGAGACATTTATAGCTAAGTGGATGCACATTGAGGGAATACTCTTAAGTGAAATAAATAGGACACAGATGAATAAATACCGAATAGTTTCTCTGGTGTGAGAAACTGAAAGTGTAAATAAGGACTAAATGTATAATAGGTAATGTGAAATAGGAAGAAAAGGGGCAGAGGGGAAGGAAGTGGGAGGGCTAGGGGAAGGATAGAAGAGAATGAGATTAATATGAGAAAATGGAAAAATAGGACCAAAATCTTTGTAAATAGGGAGGACTGGAGGGGTTGAAGGGAGGGCTGGGCAAGGGTAAAAAATAAGAACCAAGAGAGACTATGTAAAGGTGCAAATTTCCAATGATGAATGTCATTATATTGTATACCTAAAATGTACCAATGATTCGAATGAATAATCAATAATGTAAAATAGGAAGAAAAGGTCCAAAGGGATAGGGGTAGTGAGAGGGGCAGGGGAAAGGAAAGGAGGGAAAGGAAAAATGATGAGAAATGGAAAAACTACAAATAAAGTCTTTGTAAATAGGGAAGGGTGGAGGGCGTGAAGGGAGGGCTAGGAATGGGGAAAAAATAAGAGCCAAGATGCATTGTGTAAAGGTACAATTCCCAATGAGAAATGTAATTGTGTTGTATACCTACAATGTACCAATAAAAGAATTTAATACAAAAAAAATTAAATAGCTGCTTATGCTTTCTGAGATCATATTGTGTGTATATGAATGTGAGATAGAGTGTTTGGAATGGTACATAATTTTTTCAATCTACTAATCATGTCTAAAAGCTAGAAAAGTACCATCACAAAACTGGACTCTCATGAAAAGACCTGAAAATGATCTACTTTAGAAGTTAAGATTGGATTAGTCACTTTAAAGACTACTTAAAATTAGGCTTACTTCTGCTAACAATAGGCATCAGAAGAAAATCAATTTGATTAGGGAAATAATGTATTAATTTAAGAATCTTTCTCCCTGCTTTCTGGATCCCTTCTCAAATTTTTAGAAATCTTGATCCATCCATTATCTTCTCTTCCTTCAAGTTAGAAATCTAAACAAACAAAATAATTAAAACTTTTCCACATTCTTGCTCTCTTACATAGACTACTGGCTTTTAATTTTTGTCCTAAGTTTTAAAAGAAGAATCTATTCTCTAACTTTCCTCCATCTCTAATTTACTTCTCACCTCCGTGTAATTTGACTTTGCTCTCTCACTGAATCCGAGGCTCATAGTAGGGAGGAGGTAACCTCCTAATGACAAAGCTGATGGGTATTGTTTAGTCCTTAAACGTGGACCCGGAAAAAGCTGTTGACACTTTGTCTCGGTTTCCCTACTACCAGGCGCCTTTCTCCTTCATTTGCTTTATCTTCTGGGTGTCTCCTGCTTCCCCATTCATTTTCTTATTCAATTCCTTCCGGAGCTGCTCATAATCTGGAGATGCAATCGCGAACATCACCATCCCAAATGTTGAAACTCAGTGTTATACCCCTGCATGCTGGACTCCTCAAAGATCAAATTCCCTACAGTCTAAGATCCCAAAACTCACACTCCCTAAAGACTTAAATCTTCATTATTAAAATCCTGAAAGCTAAATCCTGAAAACCACAATTCCCACTGAAAAAAAATGACTGTATGAGAGAAGTAGAAAGCTGAATTCCGAGGTAGAAATTAAGAGTGCTTTCTGTTGTTCTCAGGATGGTTGCAGCACTTCTGTGTGTGCGTGTGCGTGTGTGTGTGTGTGTGTGTTTTGATTCTCTTTATTTTTAAAACGACAAAAATTTGTATATGTTTATGTGTATGACTTGATATTTTGACATGTATACATTATGGAACAGCTAAATCAAGCTAATTAACATGCATTATCTCATTTATACTTTTATAGTGGTAGCACTTGCATCTATTATTTTAGTACTTGTTGAGAATACAACATGTTGTGATTAACTCTAGTCACCACGTGTTACAGTGAGGCTTTGGAAATTATTTCTTCTAACTGAAAATTTGTACCGTTTAACCAACATCTCCCCAGCTTACCTCCTAATCCTAGCCCCTGATAACCACCATTCTGATTCTACTATTATAAATTATCTGCTTCTATAAACACAATTCTCTGTTTCCGTAAGTTTGTAGTTTTTAAATTGCACATATAAGTAAGATCATATGGTATTTGTCTTTCTGTACCTGGCTTATTTCACTTCAATAATGTCTTCCAAGTACATATATGTTATTACAATTAACAAGATTTCTTTCTTTGTAAGGCTGAATAGCGTTCTGTTCTCTATATATACACCACATTTTTATTATTCAGTTATCCACTGGCATACACTAAGGTTGAGTTCATATCTTGACCATTGTGAACAGATTCTTTTTTATGCACGTGGTTTTCCAGTTTTTCCAGAATCATTTATTGAAAATATAGTCTTTTTGTTCCTTTGTCAAAGGTCAGTTGAACATATTTATGCGTTACTATTTTTGAGTTTTCTCTTCTTTTCCATGGTTGTATTTAGCTATTTTACCAATATCCCACATTCTTGATTACTGTAGCTTTGTAGTAAATCTTGAAGTCAAGTAGTGTCTGTCTTCTGACCTTTCATTCTGGATCTTTTGCTTCTCCATATGCAGCACTTTAGATAGAATGAGTACCTAGAGCCCGGGTAAGGCATTAATTTGCATGTGTGTGAAGTTGTGTGAGTCTGAGAGGTCTCAGTGGGAACATCCTTCTCCTTGTGGCTGGGTGGAGCTATCCTATCTGCTGGGAGCCTAGAATAAACAAATACAAAAGGCGAACTGGCCTCTGAGAACTGGGACAGTTTTCTTATGCTGCTTTGAACGTTAGAGCTTTAGACTCACTGACCTTTGGATTCCAGGACTTAACAGCAGCACCCCACCACCACAGCCACCCCAGTGGCTCAGTGTTTGGTCTCTAACTAGGAATTATACCATTGGCTTCCTTGATTCTGAAGCCTTCAGCTTTGGACTGAGCCCTGCTATCTGTGTCCCTGAGCTCCACCTTTAGACAGCAGGCTGCTGTTGGAATTCTCAGCCACCATATTCATGTGAGCCAATTCCCCTATTAAGTCCCCTCTCAAATATGTACCTACTGTAAACCCTTAACAGAAACCAAGAAACAAATTGGTTAAGAAAAAGGAGTTATTTGGATAATCACGAGTTGTAACTTGGGAGATATAAATTTCAGACAGGCTAAAGTGTGCTCAGGAGTCTTATAGATTTCAAACAAGTTTTAAAAGAAAAAACAAAACCAAAATAGGGCAGGGAATTACATCATGTTTAATTGATGGAGACAGGATAGCAAAGCTGCCTTGTAAGAAAGGGGTAGGGTAATGTAAGGGAGGAGGGAGAAAAGGATAAGAATATAGAAATTCTTGGGAACGGAAGGAGTTACAGACAAGATGAACCTGGTGGCTAACTGCAGTCCTGGAATGGTCCACACCAGTGAAAACCATCACTCTCAGCATGTAAAAGGAACTACAGGATGCATAACTCACACAGGCTCAAAAGCTTATTTGGAGATAGGCATGACTGAAGCCTGGTCTCTCATGTCCTCTTAGCCTAACATTTTGGGACACCTCAATCATCCTTGTTCAGTTTGATTTTAATTTTTCCACACTATATACATAGCTCACTGTTTCTTCCTCTCTGAGGACTAATACAGATTTGGTATTGGGGAGGCTAAATATCACTCCTTCTTATCATATTCTTTACAACGTGATGGAAGAGATCTGTGAAATTGCTCTCATGTTGTGATAAGTTAAGAGTACAAGTTTTCACAATGGTGAAAGATGAAAGTTTAAAATTTAATTTTTTATTAATGCTGCAAAAAACAGAAAATTATTTGACTTAGACACTCAAGCAATAACCAGACTTCCAAAGAGATGGTATATACTTATAAAATTTACAGACTACAACCATTCTCAAGTGCAAGGGCAACAAGTGTTTTAAAGAGCATAGAAGTGAAAATTGCAGGTGGAAAATATAAGAAATATCCTCTGCCACATTATTCAATTGTGCACCACTCTGTTCCTTCACAGAGCATCACACTTGCTGTCAATATGCCCTTAATCCGAGAAGGAAAGGAATTCTACAAGCTCGGTGATCTCTGAACCAAAGATACTTGTAGAGGTTCCAGCATTACTAAGACACCCAAAATGACGAACTATTCTTGGCTAGGAATTTGTCAAAGAAGATAGACTTGAATTTATCACTAAATCTATCATAGAAAAACTAGTGCATCCTTCACTTTGCCTACTGGTTGGTACTTTCAAAACTATCCTCACTGCTTTTTGTCAAATAGTATAGTACAATTCATGCTCCCATTGGAATTTAAAGTTCTAGAACTTGTTTGCACAAGTATGTATTAATTACTGGGAAAAGGCAAGCATATTATAAACTCTTACTTGAATATTTGATGGATTTTGCAAAAGAAAATGCATGTCAATTGAATGTCTAAACCGTAATGACAGATTTGGAATTAGGTGGAATCAAGGTTTCTAAAAATGAATTTCAAGGTGTTACCAGTAAAGTTTGTTTTTCCACTTAGTCCAATGTTTTTGGCAGAAAAATCAGGTGAGTGGATTGGGCATGTGACGAAACAACCACAAAACCTCCACTTTAAAAATCTGACACTTGTTTGCCTGGGTGTTCTTTCTAGCTGAGGAAATTTCGGGAACTTTTGATGAATAAAAGCTTCATTTGCCCAAAGAATCACACACAGTTACTGACTGGCTCAAAACTAATTATGAGTACGTTAAGATAAGAAGATTAATGTTGTATCCAGTCACCAGTATTATTTCCACCAGTCTCATGGTCAGTATGTGAGCACATGCAGAATGGGTCTCCAAGTATCTGACAGCATAGAAGTGTGCCGCAGAAGACATGAAAATCTCAGAGGGAATGCTCATGCCCAGGTGTATTGAGTCATAAAAGAACTTCCCAAAAGAGCAGTGCCAAGTAAAACAATGAGTGTGAATCTGATATGCACAAAGAGGCATCCATTAAAATAAAAAAAATCATGCTCGCTTTGACACCACATATACTAAAAGAAAAAATCAGCTATTCATCTCAATGCAAGACTTCAAAATGTAGTTAATGAACATGAATGCCTGCAAGCTCTCTACCTCTTCAATTGCCAAAAATCTACATAATAGACTTTTTAATATGTTTAAATTTCTTTCTAGAATTGTTGTGGCTTTAGGAGGGGATGCTTCTCCCCTTGGGGAGTTTCTGTGTGGCTCTGCTTGAGTACCTGGCTTTTAAATCAATCTCCATGCCCAGGGAATGCCCTGCTTGGATTCAACAGATTGGGTCACAGTCACCTTTGTGGGGAGAAGTCTGCTCCATTAAATCTCCTGGACTAGTTCTCACATGATAAAAAGGACTCCCGTCACCAGGAGCAGGGTACGTGGGGTGCCAGGGAACAGTCCCAGAGAGACAGGATGGAGAGGACACATGCTTTCCGTGAACATGTGAGAATTTGTAGCACTGCCTTCTGTTCTTTCCCTTCACCTCCATGTCAGATAAATGGGCACTCAGCGGAGAATGGGCAGACATGCCAGTCTTAATGAGCGTGTATGTGTGTGTGTGTGTGTGTGTGTGTGTGTGTGTGTGAAAGCCAGATGGAAATGGGTGTACTTTAGCATCAGTGTAGAATTGGAAAAGGTCAGCTCTGGACTTCCCTTTCACTTTTCTCACTCTAACTTTCTATTCCCTTCTTCAATATGACAAAGAAGCAGAGTTAAATCAAGTTGTATTGTACTCAGATTCAACAAACCCCAAGTGTGCATATGTGCCATATGCAAATCTCAATGGTGTGAGAGGTCCAGATGCTGTGCCAGCTAAGCAGGCACCCGAGAAAGAAGATTTTAGATAGGCATTGGCAGCTCAGAGGTGGCAAGACAGATGTTGCTGTATTCTAGTGAACAACAGGTGTTTGTGTTTTGGTTTATTTATATAAGCTAAATTCCTGTGAGCAGCACATGGCTCCTATGCTTTGTTCTCTCTTTTTTGAACCTGCCTTTCTGTTCTTCCCACTCTTCTTTCCTTGTTCTTCTTCCTTTCACTTTTATGTAATTATAGGAAACCAAATAACATAGTCTGTGCTAGATTTTCCTACATTTGCTAAATTCATCTTTTCAACTTTTTAAAAAAACCCTTCTTTTGAAGATCCTTCCATTGTAGTTTTATTTTTTTCAAAATGGTTTAACAGGTTTATGACTTTTCATTGAGGATGCCCACCTCTTCCATCACACATTTCTCCAGTGGAAGTACTGCATCTTGTTTTCTTATCTTTCGTGACTATAGCATGATCAGGAGATGTTTTCTTCTCTCAATTCCCCATTGCATAAGTCAAATGTACTGCTACACTTTCTAAAGATGCATAATAGCACAATGATAATAACTGAAGGCTCTGGGGCCAGATGACTTGAATTTGAATACTAGCACTGGCACTTACAAGCTGTGTAACTTTGAGCAAGTGATTTGTATTAATCAAGATTTATACATTTACATTAATGATCCACCCAAAACCCCAGACAATGCCCCATCTCCTCAATTTTAATGACCTTACCTTCTCACCCATGCCCAGAACCATGAATCTTGTCAATTCTGCTATTCCTCAAGAATTTGAAATATCTAACCTTAATTTCTTTGTATTTACTACCTGCTCTTTTAAAATGAAAGGCTTCCCATGTGGTTGGTAACTTCTGTTTGAACATGGAAATATCCTGTTAAGAATTTATTTTTTCTGTACTTACTCAGTTAATTTGTTTCTAAATATTGGCTGGCTATTCAAGGTTGCCAACTTTTCAGGTCCAACTTATTTATTTGCAGGCAGTATCTTTAACATTTATCTCAACTATTTTTTTGAGCTCCAACTTGTCCCCTACTGTATTCTTTCTCCTCAGATTCTCTTTATTCTCCTGAGGTAACTGATGCCATCAGGCACCATCTCTCCACATTCATATTCATCCTTCCTCAATTCATCCAGTTTCAAAGTCAGCCCTTCACTTGTATCTTTATCTCACCCCTCCCTACCTGTTAGATTTGTTTCTATCAATTATTTCCTCAGCCTCTCTCTCTCTCTGTCCCTTTCTCTCTCCTCTGTCTCTCCCTCTTCCATAGATTTAACTGAGTTTCTGCCATCAAAACACATGTTCCTCTTATCCTGAATTACCTCTTGGTTCTCTTTTCATTGCTCTTCTCTTTTCATTGAAAATCTTCAAAGAGTAGGCTACAATTCAGTTTTTAATTGCTTCAATAATCATTTACTTTTCAACCCACTGCACTCCAGGCCTAGTTCTTACAACACTGCATAATGTCATTATTGTCTTGCTAAATGCCAAATCCAAAACAGATTTTGGTCTTTTTCTTAATATAGTTGATATTACTGGAGATCATCCCTTGGCACTGCAGTTCATTTCTTTCTGCTGCTGATTTCCATGGCAGCTCATACTTAAAAGATCATTGACCTCTCTGCTTGCTCTGCCCTCTCCTGCTCCTTGGGGCTTCAGCTCTGTCTATGGCATTCCTCAAGCTTCCATTCTTGGATGCTTCCTCTTTTAAGTCTATGTTCTTCTAGGAGGTATCATGACTATAATTAATCCTTTGGCTCTCAAATTTATATTCTTAGTTCAATCCTTTCCCAAATTTTTGGACATATTTCCAGCTGTCTAATGGATATTTCCATCCAGTTGCAATAAAAGCAGTAGAAGCTCAGTGTGTTCAAATGCATTCATCTTTTCTTGCCCTTCCACAACTTTATCTTTCATTTTCTGTTTGAGATGTTGGCAAATCCCATCACTTAATGTCATTTAATCCTGCTGACTTGGGTTATTGCTTTTGAAATCCCTTCCCTTATTTCTAACCATCTCAGCTTTGGCCCCAGCTGTAATATTTCTCACTTAGATTACCTCAATAGCATTCTAACTGGTTTCTGTATCTTTAACTTTGTCCTATCTAAATCTTGAAATTTTAAAATGAAGTATGGTTGTATATCTGTAAGACCCACATCCATGGATTCAACCAATCACAGGTCAAAAAATATTTTTAAAAACTTTCATCTTACTGAATACGTACAGACTATTTCCTTGCCATTATATCCTAAACAATTATATATAAAAACTATTTAAAAACATTTATATTCCATTAGGTATTATAAGTAATCTAGAGATGATTTCAAGTAGGTGGAGTATATGCAGATGCTACACCATTTTAAAGCACTTGAGCATTTGAGGGTTTGATTGTCCTTAGAGGTCCTGAAACCAATCCCCAACAAATATAAAGAAACAACCCTATCTCAAAATCAAATCTGAGCATTTCGTTCTCTCATCTAAAAATCCTGTGATGATTAAAGATAAAGGACCAATCCTACCAGATATTAAAATACACATCAAAACTGCAATACCTGAAGCAGCGTGTAGCACAGTTATAGGAATAGATATGGGAGTGAAACAAAATGGAGTGGGCTCCCAAAGGACACCTCCCACTAAAGAAAATTCTTGTACTTGAAATGAAGCTACAAACAATTCAGAAATATATGAGGAAATTTCAAGACCAGAAAGACATTTGGCAGATGGGACTGGATATTATCTACCTCTTCTTCACTCAGAGTGAAGATCTAAGGAAGTGCTCAGCCTAGAAACTGAAAAGCCAAGACATTCTTGTTGGACTGCAACAGGTAGAAGCAGAAAAGTCTCCATCATCTTGTTTGAATAGAAATATTCCTTATGGTGGAAGTTCATTCTTCCCATCTTCAAGCAAGCAAAGAGAAAATAAATAAATCATAAAATAAATCCTTTGAATCCACACATGAAAGGATGTCGTCTTCAAAAGTTGTGCATTACAAGAGCCTCAGTAACAGAGGATGTGCTATGAAAGGTTATTAAACTTTTGCATCCTCTTTAAGATGTTCTCCATTTTATAGATTATCCATAGATGAAAGAATAGAATCTCACAGAAAACAGGGAAAGAGAGAATGCCTACAAGACAGTGCCAGAGTCAGAAGTCAACTCAACTGACAATTGCTATTATCATGGTTTCCATGAAGAATTATTTGCTTTGCAATTAATAAACAATAAATTCTCTTCCTGAAATGTTCCCTCCAGGATTAAATTTTAATTTATCCATTCTTCCATTTAGCCAGTGTTCAGTAAACAAATGCTTATGTGCCAGAGATTGTGGAAATAAAAGATTATTTGTACCATGGTCACTAATACCAAGGAATCTCAAATTTACATGGTGAGGTTTCTTCTTTTCATTCTACATGTAAGTCCTCTCTATATTTGGCTATTTATTCCACTTAGTCTTCTCAAACAGTACAAAACTATTTTCAAATTATATTAAGCTGTTAATATTATACTAATGTTTAGTGAGCTAATTTCTAGTACTTGTGCTCTAGGATAACTAGAAATGTGAAATAAAGGCACAGTGTGCATATATTATGGGTGTAATTACATTCTTTCTTGGAGAAGCTAAATATGTGAAATATTAATTTGATAATAAATATTACAATGATAATTACAATTTAAGAAGATAAAAGTATCAACCAGAATAGCAACCTTACTTCACTTTCCTTCATCTATTTGTGTGGATTTTTTTCCCCAAACTTGTACTTTACCCAGGGAGAATAAACTTAAGCTTGTGAAGTAGTCAAAAATGGCATTTCTTGTAGAAAGAAAGTAAAAATGGGAAGGGAAGTTCTGTAGTTTACTTATCCAGTAAAAAGGAGGATTAAAAACAGCCAGGACTGTGCCATTAAATAAGTGGTAAGGAAATAAAGACATGGGGAAAAAATTAGTGTCATTTATAACTAACACATACTCAATCTTTAAAAAATGAGTTAATTATTAATTGGTACCACTAAGTTAATTGTGCCAACATTTGACAGCAGAACATAACATGAATCATGAAAGTTTTTAGAAAAGCAAAAGTTTAATAACCTTTCATAGCACATCCATTGCATTTGGGCTCAATAACCTTATTGTCCAAGAGATTATTCTCAGGCACCAATTTAAATGCTCTTTTAAAGATTAGACAAGTCGCTTTGTGACTTTCTTTGGCATTGCAAAGTTTCATTATTGCTGGGACTCTGGGTTGCCCCAAGTCTGAGGCCGAGGCTGCTAGGACCTCATGGGCAGGAGAGCTCAGTTGTCCCCATTTTTCACATAAAAACTGTCTCACTTAAAAAAATTAGACAAGTAATCTAGAAATAAAATAAAGTCCCATGATTATTTTAGCTAAAAGTGAAACACTTCAACCAGAAGCTTTTCTCTCAGCTCATGTTTTCATTATGATAGAAATCGTGATCTCTCTTATGAAATCTATGTCATTGAAATGTCTTTAAAATTTTCTCTGTGAATCCAGTTCTATACAATAGTGGAGACAGTCTCAGTATTTTTAGTCAACTTCTTCATTTTAGTGATTTTCATGTCTTGTATACCAGATTGTATGCAGTACACACACACACACACACGCACGCACACACACATTTTTTTTTCCTAAGTCAACAAACTAGCTCAATCTTCACAATATTGCACAGGAAAATGCTTTTATACTTTCTCAGTACAATTGACATCTTCAGCCAGAGTTTTGAAATTGGGCAGAGGATACGATCTTGTGTCCATGTAGCTTTTCATGGATGCTAAGGCTAAGAATATAAGGTTAGACAATAATGCAAGAAAATGTATTTATTTTCAACCTCTCATGGGATGAAATGACATAAGAGAACCTGGTGTGAGACTGGTATCCCAGTGCCAAACTGTTTCTGAACAAACTACTATTTCATTTTATTCTGCTTTAAACTATGTGCCCCAAATTTATCTTTTCCTCCCAAATGGCACTGCATGTGATCAACACTTTGACACAGCCACACTCAGTCCCTGGTACCTACAGGTTACTTCCAAAGCAGGAGAATTACAATAAAAAATCTGCCTTTTCAGGAAAAAAACAATAAGAATAAGTTCACTGATGTCCAGATCAACAATCATTTCAAAAATTTATTTTAGTAACAAAAACCTGGCTGTTGTGTTGATGATAAACCTATATCATAAATAAGACCATACTTACATCTCTCTGAAGTTCCTATTTTTATGTATATTAGAGATGAAATCTAGCTTTATGACATGACTATGGACTAATTACTATTAAAATTAAATCTTTATAGAAAAACAAAAAATACTGGTTTCATGGGGAATGATCATGTGATGCTAAAAAAGTTTCTAAACTTCTTTGACTCTCTATTCCATCTAAAAAGTAGGAAGTTGTGCCTGTTTTTCATGGGGCTGCAGTTAAGGTAATAAGAATTAATATTTACAAGACCAAAATCTGAGATTTATCACATGAAATTGTTAATAGTGCCTACCTATTCCATGTTGGTTATGCAAAAACTAGGAAAAAAACAGTCTGAAGACCAGTTATAGAAATTTTTATTTAAATATAATATGGCTATTAGTACTAATTTAAAATATAAAGACAAGATAAACTATAAATTAAATTCTGGATCAAATCAATAAAATTTTCTGAGACTTAAAAATTTACTGAGGACCTACTATGTTCAAAGAATGTTGTTCTGGGATGTTCTTAAGGAGCTCACAGTCTAGCTGGGTATATGAGAGTGTTGAATACTTCATAGAGGTAGGAATCATCTGAACAATTAGATACATAAACAAAAATCCTCATGCTGCCTATCATGAAAAGAAAGATTAAATAATCCCTATCATAAAGAATGTGGTATATGGGTAGGAATTAGCTTCAGTTTCAATGTAGGATGCCAGAGTTTTTTTTGTTTTGTTTTCGGGATCAAATTCAGGACCTTGCGCTTGTGAGGCAAGCGCTGTGTCACTGAGCTAAATCCCCGGCCAGAGTTACCTGTTTAAAAGTATCCTACAGAAATAGCTGATAGATTCAGTGATAAGAGAGCACATTCTACCCAACATATTTTCAAGTAAAGTTTAATATATCCATTCTGCCAACCTACAAAGGATTAGAGTAACTGAAAAATTTTCAGAAGATAAAGGGAAAATTAAGAAATGTTTTCTTTCCTACTTGCATATTAGTATTTTCAGTGCACTAGAAAGCTACCGCCCACTGGAACACTATTAGAAGGTAATAGTCCATAAATGAGGGCAAAAGCCTTTCCTTTTTTGTCCAGGTATACTTTTGACATCATCACTTATTTGATTCTTTGAAAATTCTACCAAGATTTATGATTATTGAGCAATCTATAAGGTTTTTGCAATTGATCTATAATTTTTCTTTTCTCTCAGATACACTTATTCTCTTAAAATCAAACAAATTACAGTTGTTTTGACTATGAGGTAGAAAATCAGGCAGTAGGTAAATGTATATGAGATGCTGCTGTTAAAATAGGTAATTATATTCCTCACTTTCAAGTGGTGAATTTTCAATAAATAATTAGTACACATTAGATTTTATGATGGTTTCTTAGTGAAATATTTTTTACACAGAATAACTTATGTGTTATAATACTTGTTTACACTAAGAAACTTACAAGTTGCAGAGAATAATAATCATATAATCCATCGATGTGTTTAACCCCTCTTGCCTTCCCTTTCTCCTTCCTGTTCTCTCTCTTTAAGGATTGTGGTTTGGAACAGTAGCAGGATTAGACCGTGAATGACGCATCCCAGATATAATGTCCTAGGTTTTTACAACTAAATAGCTCTCCTTTGATTACCAAGAGGGTTTGGTTGTGGTCAAATCCTACATAATCAATTCATCTAATATTTTTCTTCCTTGATATGTGCTGACCTGTATGTGTTGGATGAAACAGAAGCTTGCCTCTATTTCTCAACTATTTAGAAACTTGACTATAAAAGTTTCATGATACTTTTATTTCTTTAAATTGTGCATCCTATAACATCAATGTTGAGAAACATTTTATACCCTGATGAAATTTCAAGCATGGCTCTATGATCTGACATAACATAAATGAGTACATTTCAAAAAAAAAATGAAAATGTCTTAATTGTGAAAAGATTCGACACATTTTCTTTCATGTTTCTGATGAGGTGTGGCTCCCTCATTTCATTAGAGGGGGTCAAGAATCAAAGGAGGTTGACAGTTGGTTGATGTGTATGTCTAGCCACTAAATCATTGTATTCATGCGAAGACCTCCTAGGCGCTCCCATTAAACCCCATTCAGCTCTTGAGGTAATATATGTACTGTAGACTGTGGCTGTGTTAGAGCTGCTTCCCGCCTGGTAAATTCTCACAAACTCAGAGTCTTTTAGATTTTCCTTTTAAGGTTTTATGTTGATTATGGTTAGAGCTCATAAATCAAAATTTTGAATGAAAATGAAACTGTGAAAAGATATCTAAAATGTGATATGATATTAGATATGTATATGTTTACATAAAATTTTATTGAGAAGTACATATCAAACTCACGGTCATGATTGTCTCTGGGAAAGATTCAAGGGTGAGAGGACTGAAGCAGGTTGTCAAAGGCAACTTTATCTCTAAAACTGTTTAGTTATTTATGTTTTTTAAAGATGTGAAATCTCTATTGATTTGGGATGGGGTAAGTTATTATAGTATCCTTTGGACATCTCTGCTATTTTTTAAATTACTGAATATACAAAGTGATAGAGAAAGGGTTAACTTTAGAGGATCTGCCTGGGTTTGAATCTACCACTTACTACATGACCAGGAGCAAAATTCCAAGTGTTTCACTTTCCTAATCTGTAAAATGATTTTAACAAATAGAACATGTTTTATTGACTTGTGAGAAGTAAATGGGATAATATATGAAATATGCTTAGAATAGTGCTAGTATTTTAAAAATTACAATGAGCAAAAAATTTGTAATTTCTAAAATTTTTCTGAAGGATTATCTCTTTTAAATCAAAAGAACTTTTATAGGAGGAATGGAGAGAGGATGGTTAATGGGTGTAGAACACAGTTGGACACAAGGAAAAGCTCCTGTGTTCTGTAGCACAGTTGATTAACTATGGTTTACAACAATTAATTGAATATTTTATAATAGCTAATAGAGGATTTCGAATGCTCCCAACACGAAGAAATGATGTATATCTAGGGTGTAGATATGCCAATTGCCCTGATCTGATCGTTCCACTTTGTATACATATATTGAAATTTTATGCCCCATCTCATAAATATATGTAATTGCTTTGTGTCCATTTAAAAATGAAAATATATTTTTAAAATATAGAACTTCTATGAAATAGATTTATTACTAGAAAATATGGATGCATTGTTCACATAAAACAATTATAAACATGTTTAGTTGTTTGTGGAAGCTACAGAATTGGAACTTCTGTAAAACATTTCCATGCTCCATTCCAGGTATTAGGAGGGCACTTCCTTCCAACTCACTATTTTATTTTTCATTCATTCACTCATTCAACTGTCTAATCTTTTTCTCTTCTATTTTTTATTCCATCTTTCTTTTTAGCTCTGACTGTACCTAGCACAACCCAAATAGTTTGGAACACAAACACAGTGAGTATGCATTTCTTGCTTTGGCGACAGCAGCTTTAGTCTTAACTGAAAGGCTGGGTGGATAATGTGACATGTGCTTTACTTTCAGCAGACTTGTTAATATCAGCTCTGAATTTTTCATGACGGCTTCGGTAACCTGTAGCCTGGAGTTGAAGCTCTGGGGGTTTCCACCACAAAGAGGTGGATCAGCTGAGCTCTCACTTCCCATCTGGCACTGGGTGACAGGGATAGTGAGGGGGGCTGCAGGAAACCTGAAGGAGGAGAAAGCTGATGTGGGATGGCCTTTGTCGTGCATCAAAGGCTAAACATGTGCTGTTGTGTGGACGTATCTTTGAGACACTTGTGTGTCGCTGGCTTCAGAATATACTTAGCCGATGTGTTTAACTTTATAGTCACAAGAACAGCTGCTGCTCATGTAAGTAATACCCTCTTACACAGTGGCATCCTGATTTGCCAAACCAGATTAAGGGCTGCTCCTGGTGCCTGTTTTGTGCAGCCTGGCGTGCTTCTTATGTCCCCACACAGGCAGGCAGCCACGTGCGGGCACACACACAGACACACACCATGGAGATTTGGGGGTGTTTGAAATTGAAAACCATCTACCCTGCATCCCCAAGGTAACAAAGTGAGCTCAAACTTTTCACGAAAGCTGGAGTTTATGTCTGAAAGTTTGGGGGAGTAGGAGACTCAAATATACTCACAGGTGAAAAGCCAAATTGTAAAAGTAGCTTAATTTTTTAAAGAGAAGATAGAATTTGAGCATTTACCTTTTCTGAGTTATATGGTTCTAGCATGTTTTTCTACTGAAATATGCGCTATGATTGCAAAATATGGTGAATGTTTAAATTGTAAAAATTTCAGTAAAAGAAACATTGTTACAGGGCTGGGGATTTAGCTCAGTGGTTTTGCCGCCTGCTGCACAGGCGCAAGGACCTAAATTCGATCCCCAGTACCAAAAAAAAAAGAAACATTGTCACTAATCTCCCTCCAAATACTCCTCTTGCCTTGAATGCACTTATCCCATCCTTCTTGCTACTTCCTGGAGCAGTTCTGGAAATCTTCTTTCATGAATGTCTTGGGCTGGGGATTTAGTTCAGTGGTGTTGCTGCCTGCCTCGCAAGCATAAGGTCCCGAGTTCGATTCCCACTACCAAAAAAAAACAAAACCCAAAAAATCTGTGCTATGGGTGTCTTCAGCTGTGCTGTTGTGGCTGCCTCCATGTCCTGAATATATTAAAATTGTTTACCTTTCCTGGTCATTTTGACTTTGGGGAACAACCAGAATAATGCCAAATTTGGTGAATAAATTGAATGAGGACACATCTTGATGCTTTTTACAAGCCTGTCTTTTGATTGGATGGCACTCAACAGCAGCCACCATATGTTTGTTGTTTGTTTTAATCACACTTTGTAAAGATACTCATGAAAACAGACTTCCAATACTGCTTCAGAAAGTGGCAAGAAAGATGGGATAAGTGTGTTTGAAGTGAGAGGGGTTGAAGGCAATGTGTCTTTTATTGTAATAATTTTTTTAAATTTAAACGTTTACTGTGAATTTTGATCATACTTCATATAGTTGCCCTCTTATGTGTGTGAAGTTGTATTGTTATATACTTGTTCATTATATCCTTGTTCTACAAAGAACAAAGGTGAATAAATAATCTTTTGTACACTTGGAAAAAATAATTTTGTAGGGTTGTAACACTCCAAACCTGAATGAGAAACAATAAAAATGACTGAATAGATATGTAGTTACTAGGAATTTTTATAATTCTTCATCAGTTCAAAGAACTAGAATTTTTGAACTAATTCTTACTTCAGTTTTCTTACTTTTATTTTCAATTTACCACTTCAATATTTCTTTTACTTTGAAATACATTTCATTGTTGAATTTCTTGGGGGGGGGGGTTGTAGTGTTAAAAGCTCATTAACATTTACTAATGTTCTCAGATTTTAAAAGATCTAATACAGATTTTGCCTTTCAATATAAAAATTATATCATAGTAATATAACAATGTATACACTTACAGTAAAGTGATAGTAACAAAATAGCTATTCATATTTCTTACAACAAAACAGTTAAAATAATAAACAATTAATTTTACAATCCTGAACTTGGTACACCTGAATGATATTATCTAATCTTAGAGTGACTATGTTCCTATGAAACCTGAATAAGAGTATCTTGTTTATTTTTACACAGACCAACCTGTTCTCAATCCTGTAAGAGTTATGATTGGTGATGGAATAATTTAAATTTTTACTCTTTTTCTATTATTTCATTATGAAAACAATAACAATAAGTAATCATTGAAACCAATCTATTTTCCTGTGGCACTTACTCATAGAGCCAATATGTGCTCTGAAAAGTGGCCATGTGATGCCCAGTAAAGCTTTCCCTGAAATGTGCAAAATATGGAGTCTTCCATTCTCTAAGCCTCCATAGCACTAATCTTGTACCTGCCACACAGAAATTATTATTATCTTCTGTGTATGATTATTTGCACACAGTCTTAGCTCCAGCATGGACTTCAAGACAAGTGTGAACTCCAATGTGAATCCACCTCCTAATAGTTCTATGAGCCTGGGGAGCTTGTCCTAGCTCCTCAGAGTCTTAATTCCTCCTGGGTATCTGGAAATGAAAATATTTGTCACACAGCACTGTTGTTGGGAATGAGTGCGATGCGAGCTGAGGGGCCAGGCCAGTGTCTGCCTTGGGACTGGATGGGCATTCGCTCCCACACCTCCTTCTCCCCCTTGGCAGCAACATTCTGGTGTGATTATCTTCATATCCTTCAATGATTCTCAGCAACACAGCCTGCCTAGAATGGACAAAAAGAAATCTATTAGTCTTAAAAATTCTAATATATACTAAAATCTCTGTACTTGATAGGAATTCTATTCATAATGTTT
>NW_004624757.1:21620576-21645689 GCF_000247695.1 Heterocephalus glaber
TTTTTCTTGTGCTCATCACTAATTGCAATCTTATCTTCTATATCTGAAATTCTGTCCTCACATTGGCTCATTCTGCTGTGTAGACTTTCAACGGAGTTTTTCATCTCCTGGAAATGTATTTGCATCTGTTTTATGAATTCCATTTGTTTCCTATGTTGGGATTCCATCACGTTCCTCAGCTCCTCTCTAGATTTATTAATCATGACTTGCACTATGAGCACAAACTCTGCTGTTGTCTGAGAAATTATTTCTGATTTCATTTTTTCCAGATCCTCTTTTGTTGCCAGTTCAGTGGGTCCAGATGGTTGAGTACCAGAGTGTTCCATCTCATTTCCCTTTGGGGTTGCTGTAGGTGATCTGCAAGTTTGGTTTTGAGATTTGTTTACATGTCTTCTCATTTCGATGGGGGGAGGGTCCTGTTGGTGCCCATGCAGCTCACCTCCTCTGAGCTGGGAGTGGTGGAAAGGCAGCCCAGAAGCCCCTTCCTCTTTGCTGGGAGCAGTGGAATGGCAGCCCAGAAGCCCCTACATCTGGGCTGGGAAAATTTTATTTTATCTTAAACATCTAGAAATTAATCCTTTTTGGATTCATTTTTATATCTATGAGGGAAGCCTCAGGTTTAAAGGAAAAGTATTAAATTCTAGAGAATGACTTTCTACTTCAATTCAAAAGAGTATGATTTTACTTGATAAATATTGACATGTAGTTTTCAGAGCCCACATAAATAATTTCATTGTGCCTATTCCTGAATTATATTCCATGTATTCATTAAACAAATATATTCAGGGCCCAGAATGTAGCTCAGTTGCATGGTGCCCGCCTGGTAAGCACCAGGGCCTGAGTTCGATTCCTGTTAAAAAAAACATACCCTAGGCTCCAATAAATATATTCAAAGATCAACTATATACCAGATATAATTCTAAATACTGAAAATATGTAAGGAGTACACATACAAACTTCACAATTTCTTAGGATTTATCTTTTAGTCAAAGAAGGAACAAAAAAAATTAAGATAATATCAGTTAGTAATTTATGATATGTGAAAATAGAAAGAAGGCAAAAGAATCCAGAATGATTGGGAAGGGAGGTTAATATATGCAGCAGTACTAGAGAGAGTATCCCCCATGTAGGAGCCAGTTGTTGAGTGGAGATATAATTGATGAGAAGGGAAAAGCTATGTAAAAGTCTTAGGAACAAGATTCTGGGCAGGGAAAAGAGCAGGTATGAAATTCCTAAAGAATAGAGATGTCTTTCTTGGACACTGGATGTATTTCACAACTTCTTGTGAAAGTACTGTAGCAACTTAAGTTAAATCAATTGAACCTTGTATTCTGATGAGCCCTCCCTAATGAAAGTCCAAGAAAATCTGAATTTGGAGAAACTTTAGATGTTACTCACTGAAATACAAACTTCTAAAATCAAATATACATCTTCATAATATTGTTTTCTGAGCAAATGGAGAAAGGAAGATCATAATTTCCCTCTCAAATAAAAATCATAACCTGGCCATTATCTCCATCTGTTCAGTTGTCTTTCCTAAATAACAACCTCTGAACTTGGTGGCTTAAAATAACACTTTCATTTGCTCATGATTTTGTGGGTTACAAGAGGAGGGAATCTCTTTCTCCTGTCCACTTCTCACTTGGCGTCTCTCGTGAGGCTGCCGTCAGATGTGTCTGGAACCGCAGGTGCAGGCTCACCTGGGCTGCACACGGGTTGGAAAGCCCCCTCCCTTCTGGCACTTGATGCTGGCTCTCACGTGACAGCATATCCATCAGAGCTCCTACACATGGCCTCTAGAGTAGGGGTCCCAAAGAGATGGGGTAAGGGGAAGTAAAAAGATGTGTTATGTACATGTACCAACTCCTTGCAACGAATACACTGCAAACATGTACTACTAATAAATTTTTTAAATTAAGAAAATGGAGTTGTGGTCCCCAAGCCATGGCCCATTAGGAACTGGGCCACACAGCTGAAGGTAAACGGTGAGCAGTGAGATTCCATCTATGCCTACAGCTGTTCCAGTGGCTTGTGTTCCCTGCCCCCAGTTCCACCTTCTGACTTATCAGTGGAAGCTCTAGAGGTTCTCATGAGAGTATGAATTGTGCATCTGAGGGGTCCAGATTTCACTCCCCTTGTGACAGTCTAATCCAAAAGCTACCACCACCACCACCACCAACAACAACAACAACAAGAGTAACATCGCCCCACCCAACCTCAACACTGTGGAAGAATTGTCTTCCATGAAACTGGTCCCTGGTGGCAGAAGAGTTGAGGACTCTAGAGTCCAGCCTCCACTTCCTCACGGCCTGGAGGCCTAAGGATATCTGGACTTCCTACATGAAGCTCGAAAACCCAGCGTAAGTGTTCCCCCAGAGAAGGTAAAGGCTTCCTTGGAATCCTACTGAGCCAATGCCTCAGCATTGTGTTGGTAATCAGTAAGTCTCCCTGGCTAGAACAAATTGAAGAAGAGGAGGAAAGTGGCCACTTCTTGGTGGGAAAACTCCAAAAGATTTGTGAACATATTTTTAAACTGCCACATTACCTTCTGTATGATAACAGGACACAGATTATTTGTTCCATCCATAGAACATCATTTGAATCAATTCAGGTTCAAACAAACATCTCGTGGCTATGGAAGTTTGCATTTCCCTAAAGTGGCCGTAATAATATTTCTGGATCCCTGTGCTCTTTAAGCATCATGACACTTTCCTGCCAAGAAGTAGAACCTTCCAATCCTGAAATCAGACAGGAACAGTGGTGGTCTTCAGAAAGAGAATGCAGCAGAAGTGACACTGCTCGTTCATGAAAGGAATCACAGCTGTCACCCGTGTGTCTCTCTTGGGAATCTCATCCTTGGGGTCCGGGGACTATGTGTGGAGGCACAAGAAGGAGTTCCAGCTGACAGCAGAAGCCTTGGGTGACAGGAGGCACCGATGAAAAGTTCAGATGAATCCAGTCACCACCCTTGACCCACCCAGGTGACGAACCCTGCCAAGCTGGGATCTGCCAAACTTTTCTCAGTTGAGTCTCATGAGCAAATTAACATTGCTACCTTGAAGTAGGTTGGTGTAAATCATAGATAAACAGGATGGGTGATAACAGGGGAGAGAAAAGGATAGGCAGCATTGCATTACAGGAGAGAGGCAGAAAATGCATATGAAGTACCTCATGAAATTGATAGAAATAAAAGTAGATTGGGACAGATGTCAGTTCATAGGTTTCCAGGTTCACCTCAATTGTTAGAGTGTAGTAGCTTGAAAGTTCTGTGACACCAGCAAAAGCATCTTAGAGCAGATCAGTCAGAAGCATGATGCAATCCAGTGGATCAGCTGGAGGTAAAGTTCTTTTCTCTGAGGAAATGTATGTCTAAAATGCACTTACAGATAGTCATCCATTCAACAAACATTTTTCATGTTTTTATTATGTTTTACATACTGTTCTAGGTGCTGGGAATAGAGTGGTGAACATTCATCCCCCATGGAGTTTGTATTCTGAGAAACAAGTGTAGACAGACAGATAGACAATGACCTAGTCCATAAGTGGAAGATGCAAAATATCACTTGGAGACAAATGAGGGAAATACTGGAGATGAAATAAGGGTCGGGGGAGGGTGGGGAGGCAGGAATGAAAACACACAGGGTAAAAAGACAGTGCGTCACTGAGATGATGACTTTTAAACACATCCTGGTAGAAGGGAACAGAGCAGGAACTCGACTTATCTACAACCTTCTAAGCAGTCAGAAGAATTTAGTTTTACCGTGCATGACAAGGGACTGTTTTAGGAAGTTTGAACAAAAGTATGGCATGGCATAACTTGAGTTTAAACTGATTCTTCAGTATGCTAGAATGAGAATGTATACTTTTCTGTGTATTACAGAATGTACAGTACTAATTAATACTGCAGTATTAATTAATATACAGCACTCTGTATATTAGGTGGAATTAGCAAGTAGAATAACCAAGCAAATGAAAATTGTAGTGGAATGGTAAAAAGTGATTAAATTGGGCTGGGGATGTAGCTCAATGGCACCGCACCTGCCTGGTAAGCACAATGTCCTGAGTTCGATTCCCTGTACTGGGAAAAAAAAGTGATTGAATCAGGACATATGTTGATGGTAGAAATACCAATAGAATTTACTGAGAGATTGGGTAGTTTAAGAGGTATGAGAGAAAGATTTTTTAAGTTGAGCCACTAGAAGAATGAAGATACCATTTACTCAAATAGTGAGTGCTATGGGAAAAGGTGCTTTGGTGGGGAGCACAGGAATACTAGGGACGTGTTAGATTTGATGTCTATTAGTTACTATGCTTTGCAGTTTAGTAAAACATTATCAATGATCAATCTGAGAATTTTTCAGTATTTACATGATTCATCAGACTGGAAAATTTCCTCAAGACCTCTTGTTTTGTTTTGTTTTGAGACAGGGTCTCACTATATAGTTCAAGTTGGCCTTGAACTCACTATATAGCTCTGGCTTTGAACTTATGGTGGTACTCCTGCCTCCGCCTCCCAAATTCTGGGATTACAGGCATGTGGGTCACCATACCCAGCTAAATCTTATGCTCTTTACAAAGACTGGCATAAATAGTTACAAAGGGCAACCTGATGCTAATCCTAATCCATATTTTCACAGATTATATGTAACTGGAAAAATTATTTATCTCTATGAAGGATTAAAAACTCACCTATGAGACCAAAAAAGCTTACCTATGAGTAATTATTTATAGTTTGAATTTATAACTCCACAGCATACCTTATTTACAAAATGACATCTGTACCTTGTATTATCTTTGCCTAAAGATATTCCATAGTGTTGTGAAAACATTCAATTGTCATTTTAATTCAATGATTTGAAGGAAATTATACTTATATAGTTTGTTTCTCTGCCTATCTCTCTATTAAAATGTTTCTCTTGATCAGTGCTCTTTATAGACCACAAATGACATGCCTTGACAGGAAGAAAGAAAGTAGAAATTACAGATTATTGAAATGAGCCAATGGTTTTCCTTGTTTGGATTTACATAAATATAGCACAGCACAATTGGAAATACCATCAATTGGTCCTGGTGTTTAGATCACTTTCAACTTGCACGCACAAATGCAAATGTCATCAGGCACCTTTCTTCTCTAGAGTCGATGTGAGTTTAACCAGATTACCTAATGTCAATCATTTGAGGGCCACGCTTACCAAAACACAAGATGAAAAGTCCCTTGAGGTAGAGCTTCAACTTAAGAGTTGAGCTTCAGCCAGGATTAACAAAGAGACTGTCAAAGAGTCTAAGAAATGGAAATTGCCAAAGACATCAGCTTTCTGACTGCCTTCCAGACAGTGAAGAAAGAGCAAATTAAAAAATGGTTTTAAAACCCTACACAGCTAAAACATAAAAAACTCTGAAGAATCGGTGTTACTCACAGATGTTCTACTTTTTTCCAGTGTGTTTAGGAAGGTTTTCCAATGGCAGGTTACCAGACCTCAGGACTAGAAGGGGAGAAAGGCGCATGGGCCCACCAAGATCATCATCATTTAACACCCAAAAGAATGATGGACATTCACCTGCTACCCTCCCTTCTCCATTTAGCCCTGATGGAGCTCAAGAAGGCAATGAATTAAATTTATTCTAGGCAGCCTGGGATTTTAGCCGCTGTGAGTGACAGACCAGTGTTGGAGACAGCTATGAGTCTACACTCCAGTCTACACTCCAGCAACACAAGGAGACTGAAGGAAATTTAAACATACATAAATTTCCAGCCAGCAAGTTCGTGGTAACATAACTAAAAAGTTTAATGCTAAAATATTAATTTGTGTACTCTTATGTGAAAGTTTCAAACTTGCAAATTTGCAACAATAGTTGATATTTCGCTGTACAAAGTTTAAAGTGAACGGATTGATAAAAGCTGAAATATATCTATCTTTACCTTGTCATGCACAAAGCAAAAGGTTATGGTATAATTCTAATTATGGCTTTGTACAAAAGATGCCACAGCATTATAATAAAAGCCACCAGATGTCACTGTTACAGATTATATTTGAGTATATTCTAACCTGTAAATATGTGAACTTTTTATTATTCAGTTTGAAGAAATTCTGAGTTTTAATTTTACCATGAAGAAAATAATATAATTGGGCTTACTTAACTTGCATGGATTTTCCCCCAGCTGGTTCTTAAGTTCTATGTTATTCTTTGGTTGTTTTTACAGTGACTCTAAATTTAATCAGGGAATAGGAACGATTTGCTATTGGAAGCCTTCCTTTCAAAGACTTATTATACAAATAGGACAACTTCTTGTTTCCCTAAAGTGGATGGGGGTGAAAGTGGACCAATAATTCCTAATTGATTCAATAGGATCAAATATGCAGTAGGCATGGTGATCATTCTGCCTCTGTTCAGAAAATGAATTGTTCCTCACAACATGTGGCAAAAACATCTGGTTTGGCAATTAACTGAATACATGTTTCGTGTCCACAACACTCACTGTTCAACAGTTGAGATCATAGGCAAATTAATACAATTTGTACAAAATTTTACCTACTTCCCATATCTTATATACAAGCCACAAGTCCCTTTAAGCAATGGCCTCATGCAGATAAAATCACTAACTAGTTAGTCTTAAGCAAAGTAAAGAATTTCATAATGAGAATTTCTGTCTCAGAAGCAGGGTAATGGGAAAGATTTTGGAGTATACAGTCTAGGAACTGGGGCATCCAGTAATTCACATGCTTCTACAGGGGAGAATTTATACCATGTACAAACAGAGCTGTATCTTGTGATGTGACGGGAATCATTAGGCTCTCAGAGGACCTCGGACACGGTATCATTTTAAGGATCTGAATTTTAATGTTCAAAGAAGCAGAACTTATGTTATTATGTTGCCATAGATTAGTAAAATCTGTATAGAAAAAGGAAGGGAAAAATCTTCAGGAAAGTTTGAAGAAGTGAAAATGTCCCTACCCACCATGGGAACAAATAGTAACAGCCATGGAACCTGTCTTGTGCACTGTGAGCTTGTGGAATGTTGTTCAGCATGTACAAAAGTTCATGCTTACCTCACAGCTGTCTTGAAATCTCTTACTGGTGCGAGTGTCCCTGCCCTCAGCTCCTTGCTGTAAATCTGAGTTTCTTCATGTGCTGTAATTTACTCTGTGGGTCACTCTGTGAACCACTTTTACTCCTAAGTCACATTAGCAGCTGTGAGACAGTGGTTTTCTTATCTGGTTATTATGAATCTCTAAATTTTACTTCTAGGATTGATTTCAACTCTGATGATCCCAAGCAGAAAGGATTGTCACACAATATGCTGGGTAGGAGTTCATTGCTCCTGTGTGACTGTGTTTTTGACCCCAGTTTAGTGGAGGAAGCAGATAAAAATTCCTTGTGAGAAGAGATTAATTGATCCGTTCCAGACCACTCACTGGATTAATCCTCCTACCAAAGAGGAGGATTAATTTCCTGCACTTTCCAGGAAACAACCTGTTTATAAATTCAAGACACTGAGCAAGAAAAGAAAGGTCAAAAACATATACTGAAAATCAAGGGTGCTCAATTCCCAGCTGTTGGAACAAACTTAAGGCAACTGCTAATTTTCTAAGCAAAGAAAAATATCAAAATTTACAATGGAAGAAGGTCAACCAGATCTAAAATCCTGAATATTGCACCGGAAGATTGGCCTTTTCCTTGAGAATTCCTAACTGATTTCACTTCTTCTCCCATTACAGTGGTCATGAGGGTAGTTACTAGGCTTCTCCCTTAATTCTTCATGACACAATTGATCCAATGCTGGATCATTCAAACATGAAATTATTCAATGCTAGAAAAATCTTCAAAATGAGATTAAATGGCATGATGTGAGATACTTTTCAGATTATAAATTACCCAAATCTGGTTCTAGGCTCCCTGAGCTGTGTTAATATAGTAGCCGTTAGCCAGAAGTGACTGCTAAGCACTGAAAACAAGGGTAGCTCAGATTAAGATGTGCTGATCAGATGCACATCAGATCTGAAAGACAGCACAAAAAAATGTAATTTATCTCATTAATAACTGTATTAATTACTTATTGAAACTTAACACTTTAGGTATATTAGGTTAAGTAAAATATACAATGAAAATTTCTTTCTTTTTTTTCAATTTGCAGTTCTGAGGATTAAATCCAGGGCCTCATGCGTGCTAGGCAAGCACACTACTGCTGAGTTACTATACATCCCCAGCCCTCATTTTGATTTATTTTAAGGAGGTTACTGGAAAATTCTAAGTTGCATGTTATTGGTATTACACTTCTATTGGATAATTCCATAAAGCAGTGCTCTAGCAATATTCCCAGCCTGTCATCAACTTTTAGAAATATATTGGCTTAACTAGGGATCTTGGATTTAAGCAAACCCATGGTTATATTCTATGTAGCTAGCTGAGTGACTTTGGACATATTACATAACCTCTTTGCCTCAATTTCCCCACCTACAAAATAGGTGATATAGTGCCATCTATATCATCTGGTTACCATGGAAATCAAATGAAGCTGTAAACTTCTTATGTTGCCTCACACATAAGAATTGCTCAGTTATAATTAGGCTTGTTTATACTCTTACTTTCTATTACCAACGGACTCTGCTTAATGTTCTTCGATTCATTACATCTAGATTTACAAGTATAAACCTGAAGCACACTCAATATTATTCCCTCATCTGACTAAATAAATTGTACCTTATTTTGCTAGATATTTGGTACCAGTTTTCCAAAGAGATGAGACCTGATCATAGGATGTAACATACTTACAGGTCATCCCTAGAAGACCTATATTCATTCTAGAAATACACACATGTAGATAGTAAACAGGTGGTTTATTATATAAATTTATTTATTTGGTACCAGAGATCGAACTCAGGACCTTGCCCTTGCAAGGAAGGCAGCAGCACCACTGAGCTAAATCCCTGGCCCCTATTACATACATTTAACAAAACAAATAATTTGATATGGATGAGGGAATTTGATATAAATGTCACCAACTAATGTGACTGAATATTTCATTGAGTAACCTGTCTTGTCTTGGTTTTTAATGGAACTGTCTGATAGCACAGTACACAAAATCAAAGTCAACAGAGACAATGTTAACAGAAAATGTCATTTTTCTCTTATGAAAATAAAATCCAAGGGGATCTGCATTTAGAACACTGCATGTTCAAATCTTATTAGCTGAGCCTCAGACGAATCTACTGAAACGAGAGAGGATTAAACTCATAACAACTAAAATACTCAAGGAGAGAACAATGTTACTGAAAATTAATAGAGAAAAAAACCCTCAAGTGTGGGAATATAAATCCTGTGAGGGTGAAAATTAAGGATCAAAGGCACAGGTTTGAGTATGACGAAGGACACCATCTTGTTTACGAAAGTCCTTAATTCTAAAACTAGTGGGCAACTTTAGAAATTTGAAAAAGGCAAGTTCATGTACATGAATTGAGGTACAATTTGATAGACTATATGAAGAGATAATATGGAAAAATAAAATTAGGAAGGAAGTTTAACTGATGGATGTTGAAGCTATCATGGGATTTTTAAAAAGGAATGTAGAGATGCTTTGGAAATTATGTCATTAGGGCTAATATACCTTCTACTTTAAATGTGATTTTGTGCCCTCTTCTTTTTCAGCACTGGGGATTGGAAAGTGGGGCTCTACACTGATCTACACCCACAGCATTTATTTATTTATTTATTTATTTAATTTTTTTTTGAGACATGTTCTTACTAAATAGCTAAACTGACCAGGCAGGGCATGAAATTACAGTCCTCCTGCCTTAGCCTCCCAGAGTGCAGGGATTAAAGGCATGTGTCACCACACACAACTCTGTCATTATTAATGCTACAAAGGCTTATGCCTTGGATATGGACAGAAACTTCCTATCACAGCAAAGAGAGAATTCAGAGATTTAGATTTTAAACTAGACCTTAGAGAGGTAGCCACATGGCTGCACAAATGAAGGAAGGCAGTTCTGCAACAGAGCAGGGCAGACACAGGCTGTGAAAACTGGCAATAGGAGGTCCTAGGTGGTATAACGTGCTGTTCCCTGAAGGCAGGTGGAGCCCTGCAGCTGGACCTCAGGAGATGGCTACTCAGAATCCAAGTCAGGACCAGTGGTGACTGGGTATCCCAGTGGTCAGACACAGAGCTCCAGTTTCTCAGTAGTGCAAGAGAGATAGGCTAGTGAGAATAAGGCAGAGCATCTGTCCAAGCAGATGTGACTTTAGGTGAGTGGTCCTCACCTAGACCTGACTTTTTCCCCACAGAGACATTCAGCATGAGATATGTTCTCCACCATGGTGGATATTACTGTCATTACCAGGTGGGTATTACCAGGCATCTAGTATTACTGGCATCTAGTGGGTAAAGGCAGGTATCCTACAACACACTTGACAATGACCCTCAACAAATGGTTATCTGGCCTCAATTGTCAACAGGATTGATTCCACAGGCAGATTTCCAAGACAATGGTTGGACCAAAAGTAATAACACTGAAGCTTGAACTGCATTACCAGGTGGGAACCAGATGCCAGCACGAACTGAACTCAAAAGAGGTCAGGACGAAGCTCTCCACAGGTAGAAGTTGGCACTACATCCCCACTTACTGGGCCAGAATGAGAAGTCTTCAAGGCCATGTGGTATAGGCAAAGAAACCAAATCTACATTCTGCTGTAAATCTCTCAATTACTAGCTCTGTGACCCAAAACAAGTTATGGAAACTTGACCTCCTTCTCAGTAAAGTCAACATATAGTAGATGACAGGGATGGTGTGAAGATAACAAGAGGAGATGTGTCTAAAACGCCTGCCACAGTACTTAGAACATCACCATATAGTTGCTGCACCTAACATAGAAGTTCTGTGTGTCCTCAGCAAACCAAAGGAATGTCCTCAGTCCTGCATCAAAGGAGCATTTTTGATACATGCACGCCTTGGTGACTGGATGCTCTCCATCCATTCCTCCTTTTGAACCTATGCAGCAGGTTTCCTAAATCCTGAACTTTCGTGGTTTTCTATGAAGTCCTTTGATTACTCCCAAACTCAGTTTTAGGTCCCTCTGTATTGATATATGTTTTATATTTTGTTGTGTTAATTTCTTTCTTCTCCCTGTTCTACACCCCTAAACAATTTCATGTACTGTACTTATTCTCAGTGCTTCACTTATCACTATTATCTCCAGCTCCAGTACTTCCTTTCTGTTCCAGAGGCAGGTCAAGCTCAGTATTTCCAAATCAACTCCACTGATCCTATTTCCCCCACATTCTCCTTGCATCAGGAAATGGCTCCCTTTCCTGTTTATACAGTTATTTTGACTAAGAATCAAGATGTCATCCTTGATTCCTGCTCTCCCTCCATCATCACAGTCATACTCGATTCTTCCACTCCTGACTCCTAAATAGCTCATGATCTTCACTTATCCCCCACTGCTGCTACACTCTAATGCTCCTTTCAAAACTCTTGTCTAGATTACTGCCAATCCTTTCCCTTTTCTTCTCTCATTATAGGGATTATTCTAAAACCTTCACTCTGCTCACAACCTTTAAATGGCTCCGCATTACCCTCAGGACAAAGTTCAAACTCCTTGACAATGGTCACAATCCCAGTTTCTGCCTCCAGCCTCACAGCTGGCCCTGGAGCTCCCACACCCAATCCAAGCAAACAGATCTTTCTTTTCCTTCAAAGAGTTGAGATCTCTGAGCCTTCCATCCTTCCCAGAGACCACTCACTATGCTTATTTTTTTCCTCTTTTCTTTTATTAGTGCATGCTTGCAGTATATGATGTTTACAATCATCTTGAGGAGTGGGTACATGGATATAATTCAGCTTATTTCATTTTTTAGTCCCCTTCCTCTTCACTTTTTGCACAAAACACTTTCCTCCATTCTCCCATACCCCATGGTTTTCTGAGTCATTTTCATAGACAGGTCTTTGTCTAGAATTCCTGGGGATGCCCTTTCCTAATACTTAACCACTGCCATGCAATCAGGCTGCCCTAGGCACTCTGATTCTCCATTGCTATACCACCTGTCATGCTTTATTGCAATTGCTGCTTCCTTATCTGCCTTTTCAACTTGCAGCATTCCTGTTCCACAGGGACCAGAATGGTATCTCCTCATACACTTATAACTCCACTGCCCAACACACTGCTCAGCACTTAAATGAATAAAAAAGATTTCAAGTAATTGAATGAACAAAACCTAGTTGCATAACTTCTCACAACTAGAAAGCACGAGTTAACTATTGACTATATCACAGAATTCACCTATGATGCCTACTCCAGGAAGTTCTGTGCTGTTTCAATTAAAAATCTGCTTTCTTCTCTGTACTCCTTTCCTAACATTGAGACTCATAGAGTCTGAAGCGTATGACTAGGGGAATTCTCTAGGAGGTAGAGCTACAGCCACCCAAAATCTATACCTTTCATATCAAAAATTCTAAACCCTTCAGTGAATTGGAAGGATGGCTTTCCAACTCTCCTGCTGATTAGGAAGAAGAACACATGTTCATAGGTTTCTGAATCTGTAAGGGTGACCTTATATTATATTCAGCTGCTTGTCTGAAATGTTCACCCCAGTGCCAGGCATGTAGTAGGCACTCCAGAGTAAACACTTGTTTAAATAAATTATTTAAAACTCGGGATAGATCAAAATTCTGCCTCTTTCATAAAACTTTAGAGATAACTCTTATTTTCCTATACAAACAAAGCTACAATGCATTAAGGACATTGTTTCTCATTAAATATTGTATAGTATTACCAAAGCTGAGGTATTTTGATGACAAATTCATTTGAAACATAATAAGAATGCTAATGGTAAATGTAAAGTTAAGTTGTTTAATCTTTAAACTTATTGTATTAGATTTTTAGAAAAATACTTAAGATTACTATGGTCAGGAGCTGGGCATGGTGAGGCAGGCGTGCTTGTAACCCTAGCATGGAAGTAGAGGCGGGAAGATTGCATGTTCAAGCCCAGCCTGCACAACTTAGCATGACCCTACCTCAAAACTGAAAAGAAAATCCCTGGGTTCCATAGTCCCCAGCATTGAAAATAAAAAAAGATTACTATGCCTTTTAAGATTTGGTTTTTTTCTTCTAAGATCAGTAAACATACCATATACCATAAATTTACCACCAATAAATAGGTTAATCTACATATATATTCAGGAGCCTTCTGAACCTTTATAATATTGAAGTAATATCCATAGTTCTATAAAGGAAAAGTTATAATAAAAAGGGTGATATATATATACACTTATATAAATCTTCTATATTTAAAGGAGCAGCTTAATTGCCATTCAGTTTTATACAAGAAGAAAGTAAAAGAATAGAGACTTTTTAACCTTTTTTCAGAAGATAAAGTTTTATAAAAGCACTATCATAAGTCATTTGTACCTCTTCAGTTTTATAAAATACTGTTTTATATTTATATAAAAATTAATATATAAATTAATTACCTTGTTTTAGACATTTAATATGGTCATAGTCCCTTGTTAACTAAAATTGAACCACTATATTATTTAAAGCCTCTTTTTCTTTTTTTAAGGAAAACTCTATGAGTTGTAAAAAGTTACAGTGACATGTGTTGTGAAATACGGTGCTCACTATTTCAAAGAAATGTAATTAAAACTGATAAGATTAAAATCATTTTCCGTAGTGGTTGCTCATATGCCATATGTTAAGGAGCTCCCTATATGGATACACTGAGGTCCAGAAGAATTCTGTATCTTATAACCCTCTTTAAATTTTTATTTAAAAAACAAACACATAAAAAGCTATCTGATGCTTGAATTAAAGGTCAATGAAACTGTGAAGGCCAGGGCCAAACACAAAGAAGTCAGAGTGGAGTTGAACATGGTTGGTCCTGCATAGTCAGAGTTAGCCTGCTCTTTCTACACAGTTGGTAGCAATCAGATACATATTTAATGTGGTCTCATTATATCCTATAAATGCTGGCACTAGAATAATCTCCCCAGGGTATTCGGTGAATAATAGAAAAGAGAAAATGATGAGCACATTTAGCACATGCACCCACAACCTCAGGATAAAAGACAGCATTTCCCCCATACAGCACCTGTTGTCATAGCTGGTTTAATTACTTTTCATTGTAGTCAGCAGCCTGAAATATTTATCACGGAGCCTATAATTTTCCAAATCCAAAGCTGACATCTACTCAAGTGACTGCTATAAGAACTGAAATCTTACTAACCCCTCCTACTTCTGTGCTTTAGCTGCAACTTCAAAGTGCTCGACAAATGCTTTCCGGGAAGTTTCATTTGGTTAAGTGAACCGACGCATTAGCAGATTACTGAGTGTTCACCCAACATTCAAAAGGCAGTGAGTGCAGCACAACGAATTTTGCCCGAAGGAGGTATAGAAATAATTTAATTATGAAATATTAAGTCGTTCAGTGGGCTGAAGTAAAATACAAGTGAATTTAAAGGTTTTTAAACAGAGGAGCCAATTAAGAATTTTCCAGTCAACATTTCTAGAACTTATTCTCCCAACCAGTTTAACAAGAAATTGTTTGATTTTTTTTTCAGTGAATTATTGATTATAAATCACACACTTTGGCTATGCTCTTTTTCTTTTCAGCCATTTAAAATTTATTTTTATTAACATGTCTATTTTAATTAGCAAATAATATTGCTGTGGTCTTTCAATAGTGAAATATGCTGTGCACTAAGGTAAATTTTTGCTGTTTGTCTCAATGAATATCCAAACATATTCTTTTTATCCTATTTATTTAATAAAAATGTATTTAAACATTTATATATTGTGTGGTTGTAATGCTATACAAACATGAGCTCATTTTAATCCTCACATGAGTAATATGACATCAGAAATATTATTTTCTCTATTTTACAGTTGAAAGAGCTGAGGTGCACAAAGGTAGTCTGAAACATGAATTAAACCAAACTTCAAAAAATAAAGAAAGCAACTGAGGAACAGAGAGCATTTGTAATTTGTTGTGGTTCACTAGGTTAGTAGGAGATCTGGGATCCAAACATGGGTATTTTACCCTCACAATGCATTCTTAACCTACTTAATAAAATCTAACTTCATTTCATAAGAAAGCATGTATTAGTAGAAAAATAACTTTGTACAAACTTCATTGATTTACTTTGTGAGACAAGTTCAGATGATTAAAGTAGATTAGTATAATCCAGAGTCAAAAATATATTTTATATCACAACCTAACAACTGTTTATAGCCACACATTGACACAAACCTAGTCAACACAGAAGTTTCCCAAAACTTCACTATGTTGTCATATTCAAGTATTATACTCAGGTTTTTTTATATTGTACTTTGTGAATATAGGACTTCTATTATTTTACACTAGGATATCAGTTTTTGCATGCTATAAATACCTAGTAAATTCTAGAGCAGATGTAAAAGCCTTTTATTTTTATAAATGTAGCTTTATAGTCACTCTTTTGTCTTATGTACTGTATATTGTTAACTTGGCTACCATATCCTTTCTCTTCCAAATCTTGCTACTGTCTATAAGTGAAAAATTAATATTATGTAGCATTTTAAAGTTTGGAGTTTGAGCAATTAACTGCCTTATTGAAAAAGTACTGCTGTTGTGAAGGTTGGCCTAGAATACACTAGTAGAGACCAGGACAGAGCCTACTGCTGACCAATGAATGTGAAAGTCACTACTGGTCATCTCCCATGCTGAAGTGGAAAGAAGCTACTGACTGAGTGCATCTAGAAGACTGATAAAATGGGACAGATCAAAATAGTGCTGAGCCAAATGTTCGCCTGCATGGACACAGCTCCCAGATGTATTGACATGAATTTAGATGTTTATTTTTAAATATCCTATCCATCTTTTTTTGCCGTGATTTTGCCTCCATTGGCCATACTTTAATTTCCACGTTGAAAATTAGTGCCATCTTGCAGAAAGGGAGTCTCACGAATACATTCCCAGACCTGTGGATTTGTTTGTATTGTCAGCATGCTGTCCTGAAAGGGACAGCTGCACCAACTTTTTTCCCGACTAACAAGTCTGAACTGCCTCCCTAAACTTAAATATCCTTGGAGAATTCAAAATATAATCAGATGATCCAGGCTGTCTCTGTTGTTGTTTGGTTTTGTATTAATATATTTTCTGGGGTTGTGAGACCAGGGTGAGGTTCACTAATGTCAACAGAGTCTGTTAGGGCTGCACCTTCCTTTACACTGTGGGTGTACACTCTCGCACAATTCTACTCTCTAATTTCAGAGCAATTCTGAGGAAAGTTATAGACATGCAGGAACTCTAAGTATTACCTGGCATCTCTGCAACAGCTGGGATTGACTGGCAAGGCAGAGAGACTTCAGATGTTCTCCCTACCAGGCCCCTGCTGTCATAGGTGACTACAGCCACCCCTGATCACTGCCCCTTAGATGCTACACATGCCTGTGTCTGGGGCATCCTCCCCCACTAGAAGCAGATTTCTGTATTCACTTCACTTTTGATGAAGCAATTTATGAAGACAAGCAACCTAGAACATCTGCCATCTGATGCTCCATTCTGAAACCAGGACTAGGAATGTGCAGAAGTACAGAACAACTCTAAAAAGGAGGTTGGTCTTACTGTTTTGATAGATGATATAATATATGCATAAAGTTAATGGATCTCTTTGGTGGCATTTTGATATCAGGAATACAGTAACTGCAAATTGGCCATTAGGGCTATTCTGGTTCTCTATGGTAGTGGTTTTGCTTATTTTATTTTGGTTTGGTTTCAGTTTCAGTAACAAAGTAAGCTATATCGAAGAAGGAAACTTGAACTACAATCTAAAGCTGAGTTATTCAGCACTATTGATATTTTGGACTGAACAGTTCTTCGTGGTAGGGTATTTAGTAGTATCCTTGACCTCTACCCACTAGAGGCCAGTAGCAGCCTCCAGAATCATGAAATTCAAAACTATCTCCAGGCACTGTCCCTAGGGTCAAAACTGTGCCAGTTGAAAACTGTTGGTCTAAGGCATGGAGAAATTAATAGCATTGAAGAATAATTGCAATCACTTTTCTTTCACATGTTTTCAAAATCAAAGTTGCTATTGAAAACTACTAGGAAAGCTATTTCTCATGTGCAATATACAGTTGCTCTCATTTTGCATTACAAATAAAATTGAACTTAATCTCTTTGTGTCAGTATTGACTGATTGACTAACACAGTCCCCATGATGGTTTATGTAGGGACATCCTCCCCCAAGCCTCATGTGCTCACAGGCAGGCTTTTGAAAGGTGATTGGATCATGGAGTGGTATGGCTGTTAGCGGGGGTCTGGTCAGAGGAGACCAGGTCATGAGAGGTGAGACCTGGAAATGTTCATCTCCTTCCCCAACCCACCTCCCTTCACCCTGTGCTATTTGGACACCAGGACTTGAGCAGCTATTCCTCTACCATGGCCCTCTGCTATGCTGTCCTATCTTGAAGCTATCAGACAATGGACAGAAACCTGTAGAAACTGTGAGACAAAATAAACCTCTCCTCCTTTAAGTTGCGTGTGTCCAATATTGTGTTTCAGCTACGAGGAAGTGGCTAAGACAACATCTCACCCAGAGACAGAAGGCATTTCTGATTTCACTCTCTAAATGTCCCAGCAGAGAAGTCTGCGATGGGCCACATGAATACCATTGCCACTGCTGACAATAATAATGATATATTTGGCAAATTCAGGATCAAACAGCCCCAGATAATTAAAACTACTAGTGCTATCATGCCCACTACTGGGCCTGGCATTTTGCATATTTGACACTCCAAAGTTGAATCAGTTGTGAACAGAATGAGATGAAGTATCACTAAGGTTCACTGTTTAATTTGACTTTCTGTAAACGTGGGAGTTTACTCAGAGCTTTTGCTTCAATGAAGCATTGTATTACTAAAGTTACAACAGACAATTTAACAAATAATGCTTAAAATATATAATGACTAAAACACAGCAATTTTTTTTTTGTACCGGGGATCAAACTCAGGTCCTTGTGCTTGCGCAGCAGGTGGCAAAACCACTGAGCTAAATCCCCAGCCCAAACACAGTAATTTTAAAATTTTGCTCCAATAAAATCCAAAATGAATATTCCTAGTTGAAGAAAGATTACCATGTGGTGTTTCCATTCCTTCTATCATGTGGTTCTTCCATACTTAAAACACGGCTTCTAAGGTTGCTGTATTGGTTTGAATCAGGTAAGAAGAGGAGGAAAGAACATGGAAAAATCACACAAGTTTTTATGAACTTGCCTTATAAAATGAAAGAATGCCACCTGAAGACTGAGCTAAGGCACCAGTTTAAGGATCATACCTTGAAGAATTCAGACTCTGACTTTAAGGACTCATGTATGGTTGATAAACGATGCAGTATCCCCTGTAGTTATAATATATAAATTTAGTAACTGAGATACATAACTAGGAGTGAACTCTTCTTCGAAGACTACCCAGTTCTCATTAAGGGAATTTTTCCACAAGAGGACATGGTAAGATATTACTTTCCATTGTTAATTTGGACTTGCTGACGGAACACCAGGCAATGACTAGAGTAACATATCTTGATTGCCATGAGAATCCAAGAGAATTCACCATGGTATTTGTTGGTACTTCTATGCCCAACAACAGCTTCAAGTGAGCAGTGGCAGACTCCTCATGCCAGAAGACCAGCAAGCAGACACTGGAGTAACCAATCCTGATTGCCATGACAAACCCAGCAGAGTCTCTGTGGGACCTCTTCCTACATCCCAGAGCAGAAACATGGGCAAAAGCAGAAACCCTGATCCTCAATGAAAGGTAAACTAAGGTCACAGATCACTCCAGGATGGAGTGCTTGCTCAGGCCACTGCAAGCTGTCCTGGCTGCTAACGTGCTGTCTGAGAAAGAGAAATCCAGGGTGAGTGATAGGAAAAGAAAATACTGAATATCAATTCCTACCTGAGTATAACTGCAAATAGAGGCACTGGGGCTTGGTTTGCTAATATTATGCAAAATTGCAATGGCCACCAACCTAAGGAATTAGGCTTGTTTTTTCCCCCTTGGGAAACCGAAGGATTGTACCAATTCAGTTTAATGATGAACCAGATATAGGTTTCTAAATAAACTGTGACAATGTTCCTGCATTCATTATAAGTAAAATTTTGGCTTACAGATATAGTTTCCTAAGTCAAGTTTCTCTAAGTTTTAATCCTCTTGTTATCAAATTAAATATTCACTAGATATTACTGAGCCATTATTTGATGACATCCTGCTGACATGCTAGGTCAGAAGAAGTGTGCAGCCTCTGCCTTAGCCTGTAGGAAGCCAGCTGCCAGCCTAGCTGCTGTCCTGTGAGGAAGTCAAATCTTGCTAAGGAAAGTCAGTGTGGACAGAGACATGACCATCACTCCTCCCATGTTCCATCTATCCCAATCTAATGTGAATAAAGAAGCTCTCTTGAGGATTCAAACCAATCAATATCAGGCTGGAACCACATGAAAAACCCACAGACAAGAACCTGTCAGCTGGCACCAGTGAATTTATAGCACTGTAAAGGCAGAATAATATTTAAAGTCTTTAAAGTCTATATGTACTATCAGATAGCTGGAACACTTGGTAAAATACATGTTCAGGGGGTGGTACATAAACCTCAATGAAAAGTCAGGGGAGGATCACCTAAGGGTATGTTTTGAGGATGCAGTAGTCTGAGTAATATTAGGGTACTCCATGCAAAATTAAAGATTAGTTCCTGCTCTTTAAAAAAAATCACTGGGTTTTGAAGACATATATATAAAGGATAGGTTGGCTCCCTGACCCATGTATCAAATATCCCATAGTCTTCTAGGTTGACAGGAGCCAAAAGAAAAAGATTTCTGATAAACCCAGGCTACAGTACGAAGAGCATTAGGCTGGAAAACTCAGTAGTGCTTGGAGTATCTGTGACAGGAGGTGTATGGAAACTGCAAGACATAATAAAAGAATCTCAGCACAGACCCCTTGTGTTCTGAGCCACGTCATGTTCCTTCAGTTGAATAGCTACTTTTCTGTTGAGAAGTACTTCCTTGCTTTTTATAGAGCTCTGACAGACTTCTTCTCAGCCACATGTCAATAGCATGACCCTCCTATCAGATGTGCCCGTCATAACCACGGTGCTATCTAATCCACCGAGCCATAAAGACATGCAGGCATGACAGAATTCTGACTTCAGTGGGAGAGATACAAGACAAGGGGACTTGCAACACCCACAAAGCACAGGTAAGTTTCCCAAGCAGATGTCTCATGCTATCAAAGATCTCATTCTGGTACACTGAGATTTCCCTTTAATCCACACCTACATGGTAAGTAGTATCATGGTATGATAAGTTCCACGTGATTGGCTGATTAAGAAAGAAAAGGTTAGGGGCTAGGGATTTAGTTCAGTGGTCTGCCGCTTGCCTCGCAAGCACAAGGACCTGAGTTTGATCCCCAGTACCCCCAAAATAAATAAATAAATAAATAAATAAGAGAGAAAAGGTTAAACTGTGGTTTATGAGTGGTTCTGTATGACATGGGGACACATATGGTAAATAGGGAAACCCCAAGCTATGTGAGAAGGGAAACTATTCCAGGTGAGAAGAAGGTTCCAGGGTCACTCCTAGCAGCTTGTGCTACTGAGAAAAAAGTTACATGTCTACGTCAATTCATGACCAGTGATGGGGTGTATTGTCAGATGGTCAGAGACTTGGAAAGAATAACCAGAGGAGACTGAGGAACAGGAGAACCTGGGGATGGGGTACTTCTTAAAGCACTGAATTTGACAGTATGGATTACCCGCAAGAATGCTCACAAAGCCAGGCAACATGGTGCACACCTGTAATTCCAGCATTCTGAGAGGCTGCGGAAGTATAAGCCCAACCTGGGAAATTTAACAACTTCATGAAACCTTGTGTCAGAATAGGGTTGGGGAATGTAGCTTAGTGTGAAGGTTCTGGATTCAATCTCCAGTAATACACACACACACACACACACACACACACACACTCACACACATACACACACACATACTCATTCACTAAGCACTCCCAACAACTCCCACTGAGATGACCTGTAAAAGATATAAAATTTAGGAGTTTATATGTGCTATCAGATAGACTATTGGAATGTGTAGCAAATGCATCCAAAGCAGATGGTAAAATAAAAATCCCTTAAAATTCTGGGGATGACTACCTTGTGTATTTGAAATAGAAAAAGGTCCAAAAGGGTAGTGGTGGTGGGAGGGGAAGGGGAAAGGAAAGAAGGGAAAAGAAAAATTATGAGAAAAGAAAAAAAAATGGAAATGAAGCTTTGTAAATAGGGAAGGGAGGGCGGGAGAAGGGGAAAAAATAAGAACCAAGATACATCATGTACAGGTACAAGCACCCAATGATAAATGTAAACGTATTGTATACCTTAAATGTACCAATAAAAGAATCTAAGGAACAAAATTAAGAATGAAAGAGTAAGTATAATAACTGGCCTTACAGAAATGAAAAAGATTATTGAGAAATACTATGCAAAACTACACGCCAACAAACTAGATAACTTAGACGCAATGGAAAAATTCTAACCAAGATACAAAAGTCACACAAAAAGAAGTATGAAATCTGAATGTACCTCTGAGGAGATTGAATAATTTTAAAATCTCCTGCAAACAAAAGGCCAGGTCTGGATAGCTTCACTATGAAACTGCTCACACACTTAAACATTTACCATAGTCTAGTTTTTATGGGGTATATTGGACATATTTTTTAATTTAATATTTGATTGATTTGAAATTTACTAAAAGTACAATAGGGAAATTTTAAACGGCTCTTTCCAAATCACAAACCACTTCAGTTCTTTTTATTGAATTAGCATTTCTTTTCTCACTGATTCCTACTCTCCCACTATATAAAGTGGAAGACAATCTATTTTCCTTCACCAATCTATCAGTTGGATCTTGTGCCAGTGCAGTATGTAAGTCACTTTACCCTGATAATGCATCATAATGGGGTAAAAGCTTCTTCCCTATCTCTTCTACCCACTGCCACAGCTTGGCTCTGGAATGGTAAAGTCTCAGCACCCAGTTTAGTGCTACCAGCAGGTTGTAGAAGATTTAGGAGGCAGAGCCCAGTCGCTGGTCTTCTGGTCACTACATGCCCTTGAAGGGGCAGTGGGGTCCCACTCCTTCCTCTATCCTTCTCTTTATTCCCCAGCCTTGAATTGAATAACTTTATTCCACCATGCACTTCTCACCATAGGTAGGTTCACCACAAGTCTAAAAGCAATGAGGTGAACCAATCATGAAAGGCAACCCCCACAAAAGCCAAAATAAACTTTGCCTCTTTACAGTCAATTATCTCAGGTATTTTGTTTCAGTAACAGAAAGCTAAGACACCCATTCAGTTGCTAATTAATCTTATTTTCTGAAAGTTTCATAGCTATCATTATCCAATTGTTTTCTTAGCTAAATTTTAGAATACTATTCTTTAAGCCTATAATAAAATCTCACTAAAATGTTGAGATTGTGCTACTATTTTCTATTTTCTAACTTGTTGATTTCATCTTTATTTTCTTCCTAATTATTGGCTGTGGACTTCTTTTGTTCTTTTTCTAATTTATTTCAACAAAAGATTGTAAATATATTTTCATATCCACACTCTACCTTTTAGAATGCATGCATTCATTCATTCAACCACATTGATTAAGCTCTTAAAAATTTGCCAGGCTCAAACAAGGGGAATGGTACAGCAAGGGAGAAATGGAGGAGTGACAGGGCAGAAATCATCAAAGTGTGTTATGTGCAAGTACAAATCTGCCACAATGAAACCCATTCATCTATATAACCAATAAAATAACAGTGAAAAACTTGCCAGGTTCTGTTGGAAGTGTGGAAACAGGGAGCAAGATAACAAAGCCTCTGTCTTCATGAAGCTTACATGCAAGTGAGAAGACAGACAATAAAAAGTAAATTAAATAAGTACATATTATGAAAAGTAATAAGTTGCTCCATTTCATGCTTTTATATTAATTTTACCACATTGATAATGCTATTTAAGTATATTTGCTGTTTTATTAAATGCCGCAGTCAACATCTTTTAACAAAAGTTTTCTTAAACTTGACAATTATAGCCTCAATATAAATTTCTAGAAGTGGGCTACTAATTCAAATGAAATGCACAATGCTTTGATACATGTTGCCTAATTTCCTAGTACTGACTTTGATAATTTATGTGCCAAACAACAGAGTGATTTTCCTCTGTCTTGTAAATTCTGGGCTCTGTAGAACAGTTAGTTTAGCCTTTGCCAGGCTGGTAGACAAAAGAAAGAATCACATTGTTTTCATTGTACCTCCATTTAGTGAAGGAGAATGCATGTCCCTGTGACTGTTGCTTGTGTAAATTTTCTTGTCAAAGAGACTTCATATTCATATTGTTCTTCCATGTTGCTATTAGAATTTTTTGACCAAAATCTTTTAGCAGCAAGTAACGAAATCCAGTGTGTCCCAAACCCAGTTTAAGTAGATAGGAAGAAGGATTTAAAAGAAGGATTCTGGTTGGCTCATGAGACTAGAGGGCAGGAAGTATTTCCTGATTTCCTGTCCAAGGACAAGTGTCTCACTCAGCTGTGTCACAACTACCTTCTTTCCTCTTGGTGTGGGGGTGGAGGGGAGTGGGAGTTGTATTATCATGTTTGTTTTCTACATTTTCACAAAGATTATTGGTAACAGTTGCTAACTTGTAAGAGATTTGCTCAGGCCATGATAATTAGATGCATTCAGAGCATAATGTTGCTTTATGACATCCTATTCAGCTTCAGCTAAGATGGCTTTATTTCTCCTGTCTTTACTTCTTTTTTTTTTGGTACCAGGGATCGAACTCAGGACCTTGCGCTTGTGAGGCAGGCATGGTGCCACTGAGCTAAATCCCCAGCCTCTTTCTTCTTTTCTTAATGAAATGCAAATATAACATAAGAGATAAACAGAATTATAAATTTTTAAAACTAGAAGGGATTTTAATGATCATTTCCCAAATTTCCACAATGAAGAAATTTAAGCTTAAGAAACCCAAATAATTAGCTTATGGTTTAATTCCAAGTAGGTAAGCATATCAAGGCTTTCAATTTCCCTATATTCTATATCTTCTGCTCTTTTCCAAATATAACTAGAACTTTTGATTACATGTATATCAATCCCATCAGATTTCCCACTTAACATTGTATTCAATAAAACTGGCAAAATTGGAGCCAGTCCCAGCACCTGGAAGGAGGCTCCCCCACTGCCATTCCATGCTCCCAGGGCAGAGAAGGTGAGCCGGTCCCAGCACCCAGAAGGAGGCTTCCTACCACCATTCCACACTCCTACTGCAGAGAAGGTGAGACGCGGGCTCCAGAAGCCCCTCCACCCTGGTGGAAATGAGAAGACACATAAACAAGCCTCAAAAACAGATTTTTGGATCACCTACAGCAACCTCAAAGAGAAATGAGATGGAACAATCTGATACTCAACCACTTGGACTCTCTGAACTGGCAACAAAAGATCTGGGAAAAATGAAATCAGAAATAATTTTTCAGGTAACAGCAGAGATTGTGCTCATAGTGCAAGACATGATTAATAAATCTAGAGAGGACACAGATTAAAAACTACAGGATCTGAGGAACATGATGGAATCTCAGCATAGGAAACAAATGGAGTCCATAAAACAGATGCAAACAGATTTCCAGGAGATTAAAAATTCCATCAAAATTCTGTGCAGCAGAATGAACCAATGTGAAGATAGAATTTCAGATATAGAAGATAAGATTACAATTAGTGACCAGGAAAAGAAAAATTGCTTTAAAATTGTAAGGGACTATGAGAAATCAATCCAGCAGCTGTTAGCCGTTGCAAAGAAGAATAACATAAGACTGACTGGAGTCAATGAAGAAAGAGGAGAGAGTGCAGATGACATAAAAATACTGTTCACAGAAGTGATGGCATAAAACTTCCCAAGCATGGGAAAACAACTTGATATACAGATAAGTGAGGAATATAGGACTCCAAATAGCCTTGATCAAAAAAATCTACACATAGGCATATAATAGTTAGGATTCCAGAAATTCAACAGAAGAACAAAATTCTACAAGCAGTGAGAGAAAAGAAACAAATCA
>NW_004624757.1:21673839-21701427 GCF_000247695.1 Heterocephalus glaber
GGGAAAAAAAATAAGAACCAAGGTACTCAAGTACAGGTACAAGATCCCAATGATGAATGTAACTGTATTTTATACCTAAAATGTACCAATAAACTTAATGGGAATAAAAGGTAATAAAAGTTACAAAATAAGTTTAGAAAAAAAATTACTTATATTAACATATAAAATTTAATTATGAAAACTGAAAAATGTATTGATCATGATCCCAGCGTGATTCAGAAATATGATTGCCTAAGTAGAATTTGAAGGCAAGTGGATTATATATGAGAAAGAACTATTAGCCTAATGTACAAAGTTATTTCAAACCCACTCAACACAAAGACGAAATTGACATAAATTCAAAAAATAATTGAAAACAAAACAAGATGATATATAAATTATGGCAAAAGTTAGGCCACAGTAATAAACAGTTCCCAAAATTCAGTGACTTAGAAAACATGAACTTTTATTTCTTGCTCCTATAAGGGTCCTAGGTGAGTGGTCCAAGCTAGCTGAGTGGTTTGACTTCACATTAACATTCAGGACCTCCCTTCCTCCCATCATGTAGTACTACAAGCACAATGGCAAAGCTTATTGGTACTCCCATTCTTGTCAGGTCAAAATATATGGGAAAACAGTCACTGACTAACATAGGCACATGGCAAAATTTGGGGTGCAAGGACAACCAAGAAATGAAGCATGTAGTTGAGCAGCCATGTGTACAAGAAGGCAAGTGTGGATTTATTCTGGACAAGAAAGGAGGAATAGATTTTGCGGCAACCAGCTGCCTTTGACATAAAAGAGTACCTTTCATTAATTAAAATATACAATATCCCCAAATGGTAGTATTCAACACTAGTAAATATGAGTTGTAATGAATAAATTCATACATTCATGATAAAAAGTTAACTGGCTAACGTTCTGAAAGCTATGACACTACTAGTTGGAAAACTTTAATGTTATCATCTCATTTGAGATAGTAATAACAGTTCCAGAAACTTCTACTAGCAAGAAAAAAGTAAAGACCTCAAAGGACATTTATTTAAGAATCATTTGGGGGTTTTTTTTTTTTTTTTGGTTTCTTTGGTACCAGGGATTGAACTCAGGACCTTGTGCTTGCAAGGCAGGTACCAGAGGAACCACTGAACTAAATCCCTGGCCCTTAAGGATCAATTGTAAAAACAAAAAAATAGAAAATTGTGAGAATATAAAAATAGATACACAGACTAATGGAATAGAATATAGAACACAGAAACAAACCCACAGAACTACAGCCCTCTGATAATAATAGAAATATGTGATATAAAAAAGAGAAGGAAAAGTAGGAAGGGCAGAGGAAAAAGGTATTTTCTTTGTTGATTGAAAGTGTACATTATATTCCAGCGGAAAAATTATACAAAATGAGTCATAGTTTAGTAAAATTTCTGGGCTTGAAATATAAAAAACTATTTTGACAGCTAAGTAGTAACATGAAATCATTCATAAATAAGATGGCCATATATTTGTAAATCCCGGCCTCTTAGAAATAAAAAATTGCTATTGAAAATTATGCCTACATGACAGGAATAAATTAGGACTATCCCACCAAGAGCCAGTAAAGGAAAAAATCAGAATTAGACTAGATTCTATCCTTTCAAGTGAACATTTTAATACAAAAAATAATTGAGCATTGCATACAAATAACTGAAGGAAAGAGACACTCTAGAAAAATTTATGTTTTGGCCATTCTGTCATCCAAGTGTAAGAGCAACACATAATTTGAACAAAAACATCGTTCTTATAATTATTTTTGAAAAAGAAGAAACAACTATAGTAAGAACTTCATTCAAGTAGTAGGAAAAATATGATGATGAATAATGATAATATATAGTCACCACCCAAACTAATGTAAATGTGGAGATATGCTTACTGAATCAAGCAAAAAATGTATAAATTTGACAATATAGAAATAAAATCTCACAAAAATTACAAAGAAGTACACAAGATTTGAAGGAAAATTTGAAGCACTGGAATTTAAATATATCACTTAACCTCATAAATAATATCATAGAGTCACAAGAATATGTAACAGTAAACATTAAACACCAAGAAAGATATAACAAATCAACACTGACTGGGAAAGAGAATGAGTTAAAAAGAAGAAGAAACACTTAATTTTAGTTGTTACTCATAAATACTCTAAAATAGTAGAGAGTTAAGATTATGTAAAGTTATATCATAAATGTGATAAGCTGAACATAAATACAAACCTTCAAAACACAATCAACATAAAAATAGACCAACAATGTTTTAATGAAAAGCATAATATTGCAAAAGTCTATCATAAAGTATTTGTCTTGCCACCAAAAATCTACAGTATGCTATTAAAAATAGAAAAAATGCTTCACATTTATTTCCTTCTGGATCTGTCCTATTTACTTTGGGTGATTTTGATATGGGGGGAATAGATATAACTCCCCAACCAGCTAGATATCCAAAATGCGAGTTCATGTTCCCTAAAATTGAAGAATGAATTCTAGGCACAATGGAGGTTAAGAGTAGGAAAAGCATATTGAGAGAAAGATAACTTCTGTCTAAGAGAGATAGAGGGGGCCCTGAAAAGTTGGGTTGCCTGCCCATCTTGCTTCTCAAAGGTGTTTTATGGGACAAAGCCAGGAAGTGAGGTGGGTTCAAGGTGGGAAAAAACTATAGTCAACTAGTAAAATTGCAAGTATAGTCGCTTAGCTTAGATAATATTGATCCAATGAGAAATCACATGGTGGATATGAGGTAGGACAAAAGTATGATCAACCAATAAGATTACAACAAGTAGGGCCAGGGATTTAGCTCAGTGGTGCCGTGCCTGCCTCACAAGTGCAAGGTCCTGAGTTCAATCCCTGACACCAAAAAAAAAATTACAACAAGGATAGATGCCTAGGTAATATTGATTAAATGGGGATCCAATAGGAAAGCAAGTCACATAGTAAATGTACAAGAATTGTCAGTAAGGGATGGGTCAGAGATATTTCCTGGGGGTGGAGGTTAAGATCTTGGTCCCCTATCCAGGTGATTGATACCTATTTAGAATATCAATCACTGCTATTTATCCCTAGGAGAAGCACAGGGTTGTGGTAGTTTCTCTTCTTTTACAATGCTGGCCTTCAGTGAATGTGTCTTATTTGTCCTGCATGTTGGCTCCTTGAGGGCTGGCCCTGTCTAACTGCCTACAAGATACCTAATTAACTTACCTATCTACAATAATTTCTCAAATACATCTTTTAGGAAGTCCCACAATGGCAGTATTGGGAGTGCCAAGTGAAAAGTGTGTGCATGTGCTTGTATTTGTGTGTGTTTTCCATGGACATGCAAGTCCATGCTGTGAGTATATGACTTTAGAATCACTTTAAAATAAGAATTCACTTTAACATGAGTCATTTTGTATACTCTACATTTTTATCCAATTATTTCAACCATTGAACTACATATACAAAAAGATTGTAGTATTTAAATACGGGTCATCAGTAAAACTTTAGCAAGAAGCTCCTTTAGGATTTGGTAGCATCGATCTGGAAGTCCATTGAGGTGACTGAACCCATATTTGGCTTGGATGATTTGCCTGGTGTCACTACATCAATTTTCATCATGAGAATCATCTGGCCTGTCCTTCATAATATCCTTCATCAACTCTTTAAGATTAGTTTTCATCGGTGATTGAGTCTAGTCAAATGGCTCTGACTTTAAGCCTTTAAGACATGCTAGCTTGTTAATACGAAATATCAATCAAAACGAAAATGCCAAGCATGTATCATGGAGTTTGACTAACTTGAAAAATCATGGAGAAGCCCTAAGTTAATTTGCGAGAACCTTTATTTCTTTTTCATTAACAAGGTAGGGACAGGACTAGGAGGGTGGTAAGATTTGTTTTTTACTTAATGGAACACCAACACTGATCCTTCATGGTCTTTTGAAATCCAATCCACAAGTCAACTTTTCAAAACACATTCTCAAACCTTCTGCATACACATGCAAATGTGGACCTTTAAAGGAAAAAAAGACAAAATGAGGCATAGAACTTAGGGAATATAGGCTACACATTGGAATTTTTGTCCAGGACCCATTTCATCCAGAGAATTATTTGAAAGGTAATATTTGAATTTTCAAGTATTATTCCAAGAATTCCTATTCTGAGAAAAGAAGTGATAAAGTTGTTTAGTGTTAACACTTTGATTTAAGTTTGCCATGTTAAATAGCATTTCATGGTTTGTTTACAGTATTTTAAGATGCCTAAGACATCAGTATAACTAATTTATCCATTTCATATATGATTTTTTTGTTAATAAAATAATAAATATATTAAAACTATGCATTGACTTTTCAATTGGCACTAAGTTTTTAACCTTGAAACTTACAAAGTGAAGTAATATTTTATATTTGTGTTTTCAAACAATTGCTATTATCATCTAATTTATTTCTCACGCAGCCTGGTAAGGAGATAGAGCCAGGTCAAAATACACACTGGAAGAGAGATAGCCTCTTCAATAAATGGTGCTGAGAAAACTGGCTTTGTACACACAGAAGATTGAATCTAGATCCATATCTCTCACCATGCACTAAACTAAAAGCAAAATGGATCTAAACTGTGAAAAAAGAAGACTTAATCTGCTAGAAGTTAAAATAGGTAAAACTCTTGAAGACATAGGCAGAGGCAAGAACTTTCTAGATAGAACCCCAGCGGCATAAGAAATAACATCAATAATTAATAAATGGGAAGGCTGGGGATTTAGCTCAGTGGCATGGCACCTGCCTTGCAAGCTCAAGGTCTTGAGTTCGATCCCCAGTACTGCAAAAAAAAAAAAAAAGAAAAAAGAAGAAAAGAATTAATAAATGGGAATATATCAAATTAAAAAGCTTCTGCACAGCAAAAAAAAAAAAAGCCACAACCAGCAAAGTGAAGAGACAATCTACAGAATGCGAAAAAATTGCCAGCTGTTCCTGTGTAGAGGACTAATATCTAGAATATATTAAGAACTTCAAAAAATCAGACCCCCCCCCATAAAAGACCCAATTGATAGAGTTCCCCACCAAGAAAATGGTCCCAGTGGTCCTATTTACTCAAAATGGCCCCTCACATGGGAAATGAGTCATGTCGGGGACTCGAAACTAACTCCCAACAGGAAAACAAAACTTACTCCGCCCCACCTCCTTCTGGCCAGAAAGTTTCCCCACCTCTAAGTTCAAACCTGCCAATCAGTTCCACCCTAGTCACTACCACCAACCCATCACCCGCTCACACACAATGCTCTCCCAAACCCTTATAAACTTCACCCCAACCAGGTTCCTCTCTAGCGCCATTGTTCAAGACAGCCTGGCAGCTCTTTCCCCCCAATAAAGCCTTGCCTCGGGTGCAACTGTTTCAGCTCGTTTTCTTTCACCAAACAAAAAATAGGCTAGTGAAATGAACAGACCCTTCTCAGAAGAAGTACAAAAGACCAATAACTACATGAAAAATTGTTCAGCATCTCCAGCCATCAGAGAAATGCAAATTAAAACAATACTGGGATTCTACCTCACCCCAGAAAGAATGGCTATCATGAAGAAATCAAATAACAAATGCTGGAGAGACTGGGAGGAAAAAAGGAACCCTTCTACATCATTGGGGGGAATATAAACTAGTACAACCACTATGGAAATCACTATGAAGGGTCCTCAAAAGACTAAAACTAGAAATTCCATTTGACCCAGGTGTTCCCCTTCTAGGTAACTTCATGAAAGTGTAAAAGACATAGTGCAGTAGTGATACATGCATGCTCACATTTATAGCAGCACAGATGGTAATAGCTCAATCTTGGAAGCAGCCCCTATGTCTATCAACAGATGAATGGATAAACAAAATCTGGTATTTCTACACAATGAAGCTACACTGCCATATATAAAGTCATTTGTAGGAAATAGATGCACCTTGAGACCATAATGTTAAGTGAAATAAATCAGACATACAAGCTTAAGTATCACACAGCTTCTCTTATATGATAAACCGAAAGCATAAATAAAGGGCAAAATAAAAGATAAGTAACAGGAAATAGGGAGATAGATCTTTTGCAAAAGGGAAGGCCTGAAGAGATGAAGGTTGGAGAGGAGGCAAGAGGAAGGGATAGTGAAGAACTGAGATGTGTTGTGTGCATGGACCAACTCCTCATGAGAAATGTAATTGGTTTGGACTGCAAACATGTACTAATAAGATAAAATATTTAAAAATAAAAAAGTAGAGCCAATTTTATTTTCCCTATGTTACTTGTATGGAAGTGGAGTCTTGAGTGCATACAAGATACAGTCTAGCTCTCAACGCTGCCAGTCTGGGAGCTTTTCCCCACCAAGAGTCACCTGTCCTCAGGATCACAAACCTGATACCATCAGCCCAGAAAGTTCACACATAGCCCAAACTCGAACCAATTCTTAGGTCCCTTGAGAAAAACAGAAAATAAAGTCCTGTTCCTGATACAGGAGCAAATTCAGTACTGAAGAATCTTTGAAAACACAGACTCCCACAAACAGAGCCATTTAAACCTTGCTGTAAATGAGATCCAGCCTAATTCCTGCTCAAAATCCACCCACAGAGGAAAGGTAGTGCAGATTCCAGAACTGAAGCATTCTTTCATTGTTGACTCGGTAAAGAAAGAAAGATTTAACCACCAACAAGACTATAGCTAAACATAGAGTATACATGCTTGCTGAGGTTTGCTTACAGAGAATTGTATGTGTGTGCATGTGTGTAAAATTTGTTATATGAATTTTACTTTCTACCAATGATTGGCTATAAATTTGCTTATTTTCAATTCCAATTTCTAAATGAGGAAGTCTTATCTTTCTGTCAAACCACTATACATAAGTGTTAATATTTTGTATTTCTTTGCTTTTATTTTCCATATTGACTTCATATCAGAAATTGAGTTAAGTTTATAATACTGGGTAACAGAGCGCCTATTAAGGAAAAGAATATATAAAGTTCCAGTTTGGGGAAAATTTTTAAATTGAAGCCCCACTCATGGTCCTACTCAGCATGAAAACTACAGGCCACGGGCAGGGGATTTAGCTTAGTGGTTTCGCCGCCTGCTGCACAAGCGCAAGGACCATTCGATCTCTGGTACCAAAAAAAAAAAAAAGAAAGAAAACTACAGGCCACATCTGTCTTTGTTCCAGGTTGAGTCACTTCAATGGCTTACTGAGTCATGCAAAAGAAATGGGAGCCACACTCTTGGTTTTCAAGGAAGTTGTCACAAAACCGTTTATTTGTTTGTTTACTTAGTGTTTTAGCAAAAGCTGTCTCAGTAGAACTGATTACAGGGAGAGGCAGTGGAGATTCTGTGTGAGGTGGCTCAGCTTCCTGGGTATGGGGAGTATAAAGCGAAGTTCCCATCCCTATGTCTCTACTCAAAACTCAGAGTTGAAAAGTCTTGTTGGTACAATGTAGACCCAACGTCTTGAAGTTTAAAGACTGAGTGTAGGACAGATGAGGAAATCAAGTGAAATAAAATTACCAGGACAAAAGTGGGATTCAGGACCAAAGACTGCACTTAACTAAAAGGGCCACAGATTTTGTGAAGGATCACAGGATAATTCCAGAAGCTCACTGGACACCATGGCAGCCTGGTTGGCTGCTGGCCCTGGAGAACAATGGCTGCATGTGGGATGTTTAACTGGGAGCGCCGAAACATCTAAGCTCAGTGAGACAACCGCAGCCTGATTAGGACGTTGGCTCAGCAGGGACCACCAAAGCAGTGGGCCAACACTTGCTCAAACCCATCTTAGGAGGGATCACTCCACTGCAGGGAGAAGCAAAAGCAGGTAGACTGGAGAGACTTCTGAGTTTTTAGCTCTTTGTTTTCTTTTCATACCATTTGGGAAAAGACTGGCCCCAGTGGATTGAAAAAGGCCTTCTAAGTCTTTGACAATTCAAAACTTGTGGGATTTTCAAGAGAATACAGACCACCTGATAATAGGTAGATAGGTGCTAATACAATTAGTTAATTGGGAAAAAAAAGAAAAAGAAATATGAAATTGTTCTATGCAAATTTGTAGATCATGCATGGCCTATTATGAAATGCTTTTATATATAAAAACCCCTAATGAGACTTACTAATTACTTTATAGGTGTGTGTTGTGTTTGATTACCTTGTTATTTTGATTAACCTGAGCAATGTTTCTCAAAGTGTGTGTGTGTGTGTGTGTGTGTGTGTGTGTGTTGAAATACAAGAGATTGAACCCTGGGCCTTCACACTGAGCTACATCCCTCCCAGAATACAGAGATTATAGGCATACATCATCACATGCTTAAGTTTTTGGTTAAAAGTTTCTTTCAGGAGTGAAATACATTTTTTTTTTTTGGTACCAGGGATCGAACTCAGGTCCTTGCGCTTGCCCAGCAGGCAGCGAAACCACTGAACTAAATCCCCAGCCCAACATTTTAAAATTTCTTTATATGAATGGTTCTAACAGATCACAGAGCCTTTGGAATCTTATAAAGTCAATGGCTTCTGAACAATAGTGTGCCTCCAGGCACAGAACATACAATTTGGCATGTAATTTAAGAATTTCATGAGTTCCCAAAAGACTGTATTTTGATTACCTTGAAAAATGTTTCTCAAAGTGTAGATTGAGTACCATTTCTATAATGTCACTTGGATTGATGGTTAAAAGTGAAATACTGTGCATAGTTTATAACCTTACTAAAGATGGCATTCGGTTTAACTTGCCTAAAACCCAAAGAGAGTGACAGATAGGGGTTAGACCTTCCTCACTATTGATCTCTCTGTCTCATTTCCTTCTCTTTCTTGTTCTAAGAATTAAGTTAGTATCTGTAAGCAACTCCTTGGTGTATAGAATGTACTATAACCTTATTATCTTTAAAATAATCCAAAGACTAGATTTTGCCCTAACCCTCCTAAATCAGAATCTCTGAGCACAGGATCACAGAGTCAGCATTCTAGACAAGCTCCGTTAGTGGTCCCCACACACTTCGCTGTTTACACAGTTATATGGCATTGCCATTCAGTGCCACAGATGGTCCAAGCACTTCCATTTAAGATTTTCATACAGTGATCATCATAGTTTTTCTTTCTCGTCTAAATTCGCGTTTCCCCATCACAGATCTGATATTGCTTACAAATGCTTTATATCATTTTTTTCTTGCAAGCAAAATAATTAAAGTTGTTATATGTTACACAGTGTCTTTTAAGGGATGAAACCTCTTCACAATGCTTGAAGTAACTAAGGAGTTTTATTCCATGTTTTTCTCTCACTCTGTTCTCTTGCTATTGGCTGAATTTTGTGTTACTATGATTGATCCTCACTACATCGCATCAAATTGTCACTGTTAACACAACGACCCGTGAGGTTGAAAGGACTAATGAGTTAGAACGCTACTGGTGAGGATTTAGAAGATTCATTTATTCAACACGTTTACTGAGCACTTCGACAGACCATGTGCCCACATGCCTGGGATTCCTCAAAAACATCATCCTGATTAAAAGCTAAAGAAATACTGATTTCAAACTGAAGAAAACTAAGGAGCACTTGAGAACTAATTGCAATGTGGGATCCCAGTATAGATACTGAAACAGAGAAGGAATATTGATAACAAAACTGAGGAAATTGGAACAAAGCCTTCAGTTTATTCAACAGTAACAAGCTACTGTTGTTACTTTCCTGTGGTTGTTTTTCCATTAAATTTATTGGTACATTTTAGGTATACAGTACAGTTACATTCATCATTGGGAACTTGCACCTGTACATGATATATCTTGGTTCTTATTTTTTCCCCATTCCCCTGCCCTTCCTTCACCACCTCCACCCCTCCCTATTTATAGAGACTTTGTTTCCATTTTTTCCTTTTTTCATATTTACTTTCCTGGTTTTGACTATTTAATATGTCAAAATTTCAGAGGAAACTAGATTACAAAAGATTACAAAGATTACAAAAGATACTGCACAATATTTATGTAACTTTGTTTACAATTCTTTCAAAATAAAATGATTTAATCCCCTTCAATTGAAATGTGTTATGTACATGTACCAATCCCTGGCAGTTAATGTAAACATTACATACTGCAAATACAAACTAGTAAAAGTCAAAAAAAATATTTTAAAGATTTAAGAGATTAGGATTATATACAGATTAGGTCCAAATAATTTCACAAGAAAGTTCACTGGATGTTCAATATTTTAGTTACTTATAATTTCAATATAGAACACAAATATACATGCAATCAACATCTAATATTGTCTAATGTCATACAACATACACACATGCAAATTTTAAATTGTGTTACTTAAATTGAGAGATTTGTATTCATTTTGTAGAGAATTCAGGCCTGTAATACCATTTTCTGAATTTTTATTTTGATACGTCTTCTTGTTAACTTATGGTCTAGAAGTATGACTATGTCAAATGCTAATGCCCAAATAGCACTAAAATAGGAAAAGGAACCTGAGCACTTCTATAGACATCCTTCTGGACCAAATATGCTATTTCCATGGCAGGTGCTGCATTTACAGTTGTTAGGCCACCGGCACTTGAGTGCACGAGTGCCAATTAGCCTCACTTCCTACCCCCACGTTGGCTTGTTTTATTACTCCACATCAGTCTCCTGTGAGTAACTGATTGCCTGTACCAGGTCCAAAGATGGACAATAGTAGCTCTTGAACAATATGAACCGTGCATTCTATTGTAACACCTGCAGTGGGTAAGTTCCCAAAACTCTTCTCCTACCTGAATAGGAGGATTTAGCTGAGTTCTGCTGATTTCTTATACACATTTTGTGGGTTATTATTTTCCTCCATGCATTATCCATACCATTGGTAATCAAAGCTCTTTTCTGTTCACAATAGTATTTGATACCCCTCTGTCTTCATTCATTCAACAAATTTTTATTGAGCATCTATTATGCAGGAAGCACACGATAGACATGGATCTTACACTTATGGAGCTTGATTAACCAATAGTTGGCTACTATTTTCTTTCTTCCTTCCTTCTTTTCCTTCTTTTTTTTCTTTGTTTCAGATCTTGAATGATAATACTTATCTGGTACCTAAAATGCTTTTTAAAATTTTTATTTGATGTCATCAGTTATTGTTGCAAAGAAGCCTGATTGTGTATGATTGGTTCAGCTCTGCTATAATGGAATGTAAAACTTTAGTTTTTGAAAATACAGCATCACCAGCTAGTGTCAGTGTCCACATTTTGCCCACCTGAAAGCTAGATTTGTGTGTATGTGAGTATGGACACAAACACACAGAGACTCACAGGGCTTGGGTATTGCTCTTTTCATTGGCCTGTTCCCATGGCAACAGGACCCATTAGAGACAAGCAACCTTGTCACCACAAATTTAGATCCAAATAATTTCACAGAAAAGATTAAAAGGTATGTGGCAACTTTATCTTTCTCTATCTTTTACATAAAATAATTTCTCAGAAACATGATCAGCATTTGAGACAAGTGATCAAAAATTTAAAGACCCTGAAATAGAGGAAAAACCTATTCATATCAAGCATTTTGAAAGCTTAATGAAAGGTGAAGGAAAACATGATAGGACTGCAATCTTTAATTTTTTTGGCACAGTGAACTATTGATCTGAAGAATCAATTAAAGATTTAGATGATTAGGAGACAGAAAGGTTCATCTTTAAGGGGCTGTACTTTGAGATGCATGAAGAACAAACAATTTACTACTTAAGACTGAAAAATCCTATGTTTATAGGATCGCTTATTACTTAGGCAAGAAAGTAAAATATGAATGTAGATGTTTCGTTAAGTTTTGAACTTTAAATGTAAGAACCTTTTCTCCAAAACCACTGTACTAATTTATGAATGAGCAAACTTACTAATGGGCACCATCCCTGATAGGACACAGAGTTAGTGCAGAAGAACCAATCCAATGCTTTTACTTGTGGTCCCCTTACTGTCAACATTTCTGTGATATACAACAATATAGATGAATTGTGTTGAACTCAGTAGTTCAGCAAATGTTCTAATAAGGGTAAGGGTATAAATTAACTCCAATATACATTAAGTTTTATGGCCTCAAACTGCAATAAAAGTTCTCCATCAAACACAGCAAACAGTAACTCAACCAGCAAATCTCAAAAACTATAACTATTGAGCCTCATAATTACTAAATGTAACCAAGTGTCGACTACTACGTGGACTTAGTTTCACTATGAGATTTGACTCCAGAGTTTCGTTTGTTGGCCAGTGCACCCCATTGAGAGATTACAATAATTTCTGTAGTGTGCACACTAACTGACTGCTGGATTTTCAATTTCTTTTACTTATTATTTAAGTGGGTAGAACATAAATGCATATACAATATCTAATATTGTTTGACTTAAACACACAAATTTTGAATTGTGTTTCTTATTTTGAAAGAGTTTATTCATTTTATAGAGAATCTAGGACCCTATATTACCATTTTGTGAATTTCAAAATATACGAGTAGATTTTAAGCAAAGCTAAGTGAAACTTTAAGAAAAACATATTTAGCAGGGCATGATGGCACATGCTTGTAATCCCAGCTACTTGGAAGGCTGAGGCAGGAGGATCACAAGTTAAAATCTAGCCTGGGGAATGTAGTAATAATCTGTCTCAAAATTAAATATAAAAAGAGATGGGGGCAGGCAATGTAGCTCAGTGGCACCATGCCTGCCTGGAAAGCACAAGGTCTTGAGTTCGATTCATGATACCAAAAAAAAAAGAGAGAGAGAGAGAAATAGAGATGGCAGTATAGCTTAGAGGTAGCATGTCCTTAGGTTTGATCCCTAGCACTAAATAAATAAATAAATAAATAAATAAATAAATAAATAAATAAATAATAGATAATCCATCCATCATTATTTAGCTCGTATTTTATCCTGGGCACAAAGATCTGGGGAAGATGCAAAGACAAAAGAGTCAATCTCATCTATCACTGCTTATTTGGAGAGATGTCCCTGCCTCATAAAAACAAAGAAGATAAATAGAAAGATGATGTATAAAGAAGTCCTAAATGTGTACTGAATATGGTAGGATTTAAAATTAGAGTATTGGGGTTTAAATTTAGGACATTAGAACCAAAATTATGGTGCTTCTAAATTTTGCCCCAGAAGCTTGGTCCATGGTAAAAAACAAACAAACAAACAAAATTCTACAGGTAAAAAAAGGGGGGGAATGCCCTCATAACTTTATTTTAATGAATGGCTTGCCCTACTATATGGAAAGTTCTAGAACAGAGACCATGTCTGTCTCTACCCTACTGGCAGACAGTAAATATCCCATAAATAATTATAGACTGGCTGAGAAGAACAAGCCACAAGCAAGAGCTACTTGTTTCAAGGTTTTTGAAATTTTTGAACCTTTCATTTTGAAATATTAGACTTACAAAAAAGTTTGCAAGACCTGTACACAAAATTTCCATCTATACTTCACTCTCCATGCATGTTATCTTAAGTAATCACAGCACTATCACCAAAATCAAGAAATCAGTACAGCAGTTCTCCTTCAGCCACAGTTTCACTTTGCAGTTTCAGTTACCAGCAGTCAACCATTGTCTGAAAATATAAAATTAAAAATTCCAGAAATAATTCATAATTTTTGAATCGTGTGCCATTCTGAGTAACATGATGACAACTTATGTCAGCCTGCTCACTCCCTCCAGGTAGGGACACCCCTTTGTCCAGTGTATTCATGCTTTATGTGCTACCTTCCCATTAGTCACTGAGTAGTCATGTTGATCATTGGATCACCTGCAATGGTGTCACCGTGCTTGTGTTTAGGAAACTCTCATTTTACTGAATAATCACCCTAACCTGAAAGACTAATGATGTTGACAATTCAGACGTGCCAAAAAGAAGCAATAAATACTTTCTTTAAATAAAAAGGTAAAAGTTTATCATAGGTATATATGTGTAGTTGAAAACAGGGTATTTAGGAATCAGCACTATCCTGTTTCAATTTTCACTGGGTGCTGGATCATATTGCCTATACAAAAGGGAGGAAAACAGTATTAGAAATTAACCTTACTATTAGATAATACTATTATCCAATTTATAGACATTTAACATTTTCATTTTACACATTAATACCTTTTCCTGGATCAGGATATAATCCACTAACATATAGTGCATTAAGGTGTCATTTCTCTTCTCTGTCCTATAATCTGGAACACTTAGTCTTTGTCTGTCATGATCTTGGCATCTTTAAGAATGCCAGGATACTATTCTTTAGAATGGTGATCAATTGGTGTTTTTCTGATGTTTCCTCATAATTAAGCTCATGATATGCATTGCTTGTAAGAATGCCACAGTGTGAAATTGTATCCTTCTTAGTTCATTGTATCAAGGGGCACAAGAGGTCAATTTGTCCTAGAATGAGTGATATTAACTTTGATTAATTGGTGAAGGTGGAAGACACTTTTAAATCTTATCCTAGCAGGATTAGAGAATCTTAGCTAGGTCTAAAAGAGGTGCTTAAATAATTTTTCAGATCCTTCAGAAAACCTTCAATATACTATGTTTTCGTCTCAAGGAATCCCAGGATAAATACAGTATTTGCCACATGATGATAAACTGAACAGTCTGTGAAAAGTGCAATAGCAAATATTTACAAGTGATATAGGAATAAAAGAAGCAACTGTTTGTGACTTTATAGGAAAAATTGATTAAAGAACACATCACAAAATTGATGACAACTTATCCTTTGAAGGGCAAATAAAGCTTGTACCTAGTGTAGGAGGAAATGAGAGTTGGTGGGTTTAGATTAGCAAGAGCAAAGCAAGATATGTATGAAAATATTTATGTAACCAAGGACAGTTTTGGTGTAAAAAATGTGTGCAAGGGAGTTACTAAAAATAAGATAAAATCTAAATACACAAAGTGTTCTGTCATTTGGAGTTTACTACATTGATGTTAGATGGACACTTAGAAGAACCTTTACAGTAGAAAAAAAATTTTGATTCATTCTTCTTTAAAAGAAGGACAACTATACTGGCAATGGAGAAAATGTGCTATCCTGGAGATGAATAAGTATTTGAGAACTTTTGAAATCTGGACAAACTGCAATAGTACAGGTAAAAGATGAAAAGGTTCTAAACTGAAAAAGAACCACCCTAGACTCCAAGGCAAACCATAAATACATGAACTTTCAAGAGGGGTTAGTGCTTCATGTAAAATCATCTCAGTTCCTGAAAGCAGATTAATTGTATAAGCTGGAAATTCAAGAAAAATTTAAAAGCAACAAAAATACATTTGAGTTTTTGTATTAGTGAGCACTATTATCTAAAGATAGACCCTTCATGGGCAAATTTGCACAACTCACATAGTGATAGCAATTGACTCACTGCTTCAGTATAATGCGTATTCCTTCATTACAACTGGTTAGAAAGAATTGCATAACTGACCACAGTATCCCAAAGTACCCCTCAATTGCTAAGAAATTATTACTACTGACTAAGCTATTGCCAACTAAAGTAATTCACTTAGGTATTTTTGCCATTATTTGTTGATAAATATGGAAACTGATTAAGTTATATACTCATTTTGTGACTCAGTGATATACTCATTTTCTGATTATTGAAAGAAGCATATTCATTTTGTGTTTTAAATATGAATTAGAAACAAAGTTAAAGCAATCTGTTGCATTTCATGATATTCTACTATTGTTCCTATTATTTTCACCCAAATAATGGAAAGATACTTTTATCTGTAAAGTAGAGAAAGTGAACAGATTATGCTACCAGCCTCGAGAGGTAAGCTGCCATGCTGTGAGTGGGCCTGGGGGGTGAGCACTGTGGGCAGACTCCAGAAACCGAGAGCTGCCTCCACCCAACAGCAGAGACACAGGGATGTTAGACCTACAAGGATAAGGAGAATTCTGCACTGACCTGAGGGATCTTGGAAGTGGATCTCGCCTGACTCAAGCCTCTAATGAGACTGTAGCTCTTGCAAACACCAGATTCTAGCCTGGTGAGATCCTGGGACAGAGAATCAACTGTGCTCCCAACCTATGGGAGCAGAGAAATAACAGGCACATGACACTTAAGGTTGTGTATTTGTGACCATTTGTTATGCTATTATGCTATATGGAAAGCTGGCACCTGGAAGTGTGATGCTACTGTAAAGTGGCAGAGCAGCTTTGAAACTGGGCACTGGGTAAAAGCGCATGAAAGCCTCCATCACCTGAAGGGACTATTCATAGAATTTGGACTTGAAAAATGCTGCCACAGAGGGCTCAGAAGAAGTACAAAGCAAGTTATTGGAAGTGACAGAAAGGGCGATCTTGTTCTGCAATGGTTGGATGTTAATGATATTGTCTCCACAGCTATGTGGAAGGCAGAATTTATATAAATTTGGTTATATTGTTAGGGAGATTTCCAAAGTGTTCAAGGTGCCACCTTGTTTCTTCTTACTACTTATATAACAATATGAAAGGAATGAGAAAGATTGAGGGATGAAGCATAAAATAAAAAATACTGTGGCCAGTTTTGGATGATTTCGAATTTTCATGGTCTCTCCACGTACTCTAAGATGCTAAGATTAAGATTAAGAGACTCTCAGCAGAGTGTACACTAGAATAAAGGACCACAACTGTGACTGTACAGCCTTTTGCTAGACCTCAAATCAAAATATCAGAGTATTCAGTCACATAGAAGAAGTTTCGTCTCGATCTTAGGTCCCTAGGAAGCTGAGGAGGATTGTTTCTCAGCCATTTCAGCAACGCAGGTGTGTCTTTTGGTTAACAGAGTGAATCCCTCTGAGATCCAGTGAAGATCTACAAAGTTCTTGAGAAGGTTATTTCAGCAGAAACATTTACACCCTTGACTGAAAGGCGCAGAGAATACAAAGTCAAAAGAGGCTGTTAGATGAGCAAATATCTACCCAGTATAATCACGAAACTACTCGGCTGCCTAGCCCACAGAGAAAGCTGGGAAAGGAAATTCTGCTGGATCTTCTCACATACTCTAACGCAGGATCTGCTGATTCTCAGAAATGTTTTACAGAGCAAAGAATAAGAGGAAATTTATTTATTTATTTATTTTAATTTATTTGTTTTGCAGTAGTGGTGTTGAACCTAGGGGCATCCTACCACTGAGCTACATTTATTATTACTATTATCATTATTATTACTACTACTACTCTTACTATCACTATTAAGCACTCTCATAAGACCTGTATTTATGTTATTTTCACCCATGAGGCATTCATGGTGAACATTATACTTATACTTAGGCAATAATAATACTTAAATAATAATTAGTAATGAAAACAAATCTCAAAATAGAGCATAAAATACCAATATCAATAGCAGGTAGTTTGATTTATTACTGTATTGCAGATATCTCAAAATAGCATTTACATTTACTTTGCAGTAATTAGGTCTTACTTTACATGTTAATAAAGATTAAATACAGTTTAATTTCAGAACCAAAATTTATTTCATAATTTGGGTTTTAAGTATGTTTGATTAATATATCAGGAATTCTTATACATTAAAGCAAGCTCCAAAAATCTCAAACTTGTACATGCTCCTTTTTAATTTTTATCTGCAAAGATAATCTAGTTAGTACATTTTTGATCTAATTAATAATTTTGCAATTAGTTATATGTTATAACTATACTTTTACTGTTTAAAAATCCTTTCTTCTCTTCTCTCTCTCTCCCTCCTCCTACCTTGTTTGCCCTTATCATAAACATGACACACTATAAGACATGAGCAAGTGTGTACTTAAGCAAAATAGTTATTTCCTTAACTTGACTCACCATAGTGCCCTGGAGATTAACACTGTAACTGATTCCACAGGTCTCCCATGCATGTGAATTTCCATGGGATTCTATTCAACCAGGGTAACGAAGAAGAAAGAACAATGTTGCTCTATACAAGGTGGATTTTGCACTGTCCCACACATAGCCTGCTGATGGCCGTGGGATGGCAAAGTCATCTTCATTAGACGGAATTTAATAGTGAATCAAAGTTCTTGGGGAGAATAGACTGATCTAAACTTTAGCCTCCCTTGGGCCCTGCTGAAAGATTAGAGGGAAAGGAGTAGGGCCTTAGTAAGTTGAATGTATCAGATTGTTTTTCACTAATAGTTCTCTTGTAAAACTCTGAAAACCACCTACTTTAACCCTTTAAAAAAGAAGAGAGAAAAAGGGGCAGGATAGAGGAGGAGAGGAAGAAAGCTCAGACAGTATACCACAGACATTAATTTCAATGCTTTTTGAGATGTGTTGCTACCGGTGTAGCAAGTTCCATGCTCCTGAGTATGTACACATGACCAAAATCTGCTCTTCCAAAGTAAAACGCCTTCCCTGATACAAATAGTAGTGCATACCAATTGCCACTTTAATAAAGAATATATAAAATCTCATCTTTATTCAGTTGTGCTTTAGTTTTGTTTTCTGATCAGAGATTCTAAAACATAATCTAAGGATGAAGTTATTTGATAAAAATATTCTCAAAAATATTAATAATCTGGAAGAGTTAAGACTGGAGGAAAAAAGAGGGGAAAGGCATGAGTCAGCCCCTGTCCGCAGGATCAGACATAGTTAACAAGAAAAAAAGGAAGGAGAAACAAACGTGTTAGGTGATCTTTAGTCCAAAGAATTCTCTGTTGGGCAAGCGGGCATTTTGCTCCTTGCCTTTTATTTCCAACTTCCTTTCAAAGAATTCGTGAAGTGAAAGAGAGATGGGAGCAGCTCAGTATATCAAAGCTCAGTTATCAGTTGGCTTATTGCAGTATCTTTAGTCTTTTGTGGATGCTTCATGATATGTTGTGTAGTAACACTGGAAAGTCAACTTATACTATCAATTGCCACATAAACGTTAAGGAGTCTGAAAAAAATCACAAAATAGAGATGCTACTCTCTCAGGTATAAAGTGGCACTGATAAGAATTAGTGTATCCAAAAAGATTTGGCTAAGTTTCTTTTTCCTTTTGGGGGAGGATGTGGAGAAAGGATTGAATTATTTTTCAGTAGGATGAGAAGGAGAAGGAAATGACATAATGGAGATTTTTTCCATGATCAACTCTTTAGTATTGATTGTGAACATAATGACAAATAAAATTTATTGATTGATAAAATAAATACAAACCCTACTACCTTTACAAAAATATTTGTTTTCTTTCTGTAATATTTTCATATTGTAAATTTCAGAGAAACTATTAGAAAGTAAGCCTCACTTTAAAATCAAAGTGCCATTTAGGGGACAAATATCGAACTTTTGCTAAAGGCCTAAAAGGAAGGCTTCAGAAACTCTTGAAAGGTACTAGTCAGGGTCTCCCCTCTCAGATGCCTCACTCTGGGATTCTGAAAAGAAAGGAATGAGGGTCCCATTTTCAGAAGTGTGGGCAAGATTAAAGGAACCAGTGAGAGATGAGCCTGCCAGGGACCAGCAAAAGCAGGAACACATTACCACCCCAAGGCTATTGGGCAAGTGGAAGACGCTGCTTCCAAATCAAGTGAGAGTTCTGCCATGGGAAAGGGCACAGCCACAAAGCTGAAGCCAGAGGGCACAGGAGGGAAATACCGTGACCTCTTTCTTTTATCTGATAACTTCCTCCCAAGACTCCTTGTAATCAAACAAGAGAAAGCAGAGGACAAATGTACTTAGTGTTGCTATCTTCAAGAACCAGAATTGTCTCCTCCCTGGGCCCAGAGCAGAGACTACAGCAAAAACAGGGAGAAAACCAAAAAGAAAAGGAGAAAAATAAAGAAAGACTGGATCACAGACTTCAATACAGGAAGCATCAATTTCATTTGGCTAAGATTATTCCTCACTGTGGCCTAAGGCACCATCTCATCACTATGATGGATAACATGTTTGATTCAATTCACCATTAAGAAAAATATCTTAGAAAAGGATTTTTAAAAAAAAGGATACATGGGAAATTTTTCTTTATGGTTTTATGACTTTATCCATAACCGGTATAATCTGTGTTATTCTAGCTAGCCACACTGATGCTTATTCTTATTTTGGCATCTCTATATGACACAGTGCATTTTGTTATATCTATGTTAGCTAGTATGCATTTTCTTCAAAATCACTTTTATCTTTTCCTTGAAATGTTTCAACATTTGGTACTGTTATATATTGATTTTAGTTGGAAAATCTCTTAATGGAGAAGAACACAACACAATGAAATTAACATTTATGAGAAAAGCTTCCTCCAATGAATGTACATGCATCATAATCCATTAGAGGTAAGGACTTAAAAATCAAATCTAATACCATTATTTTATAAAAGGATAACAAAAATCTAGAGATGGTAGTAATTTTCCAATAGTAACACATCACTCACTTTAGCAAAGTTAACACCAGAGCCCAGTGTGGGCTCCACTATGTCAACTTAATTGGCTTAGAAGCTGCCTGGGTAGTTGGTGTTGGGGGGGACAAACTTCTGAGTGTGTCTGGCTGGGTAACCTTGAGTACTATATCTTGTCCCTGGCCCCTTCCTCTCTATTGCTTCTCTCTTGTTCTGCTTCCAGGCCTCCATGAACTTAAACATCCTTACTCTTCCATATCTTTCCACCATGATATTTCTTCACTGAGCCTGCTAACCATATACTAAATCCTCTGAAACCATGAGCCAAAGTAAATTCTACCCCTTTACATTGTGGATGTTGGGTATTGTGTCACAGCAACAAAAAAGTTAATATACCAGCTTTCCTAACTCCACATATGGTTTTCCCACCTTTCAGTGGTATATTTCCCATTTATATTCCTATTCCATAGCAGTATCAATTATATCTCAAGGAAATGTTAAATTCTTTTTTGTCTTTTAAAATTCAGTACACAAAAGTGTACTGAAAAGTTGTAACAATTACCTTAGTATTTCTTGACCAAGGTCTGAAGACACCATCTAGGTAGGATGGGGTATCCTCATGGACCTGCTAGAAGCTCTTGAACTATTCAATTCAGCATCTATCTGTGGCTGTGAGCCGAGAATCTGTGATAAAATGTTTGTGCCTTAGACAGTCTCTCTTGAGTCAAATTTTCTCCCACGAGCTCATTTTTCTATTTTTAAAGAGCTATAAAAGAAAGAGTTTTACTTTGCTGTGGTTTTTTTTAACTCCATGAAAGAAATTTTCAGGGCTCATGAGGAATTTCCTTGAAGTAAATCAACTTATTTGACCTTTGGTTCTGTTTTATCTTTCATAATCACACTCCTCTGATTACTAGTTTGATCATTTGCTATTCCTATTTCCTTCTAAATTTCTGAATGTCTTTTCCTTCTTCTTTTCCCTCACACTGTCTTGCTTTATTATATTTCCCTGCCATAAGCAATAACATATAAACAAAGAGCCCACCCTTCCAGGCAGGTGTATGCTTGCTGTGTGCTTACAGATAGGTCACTGAAAGTCCATGCAAATCAGGGCATCTTGTAGAGCTGCAGAATTTCATCCAGAGTAGCAGGTGTGTGCACAAAAGAACTATAAATGACTCAGTTTGAATGATGGCTGTTGATGTTTCTGTATGCTTTATTCTTGCAGTTTACCCCATGGGTCATGTTATTAACATCTGAACTCTACAAAAATGGTCATGGAAACCTCATGTCTAATGTTTTACTAGATGGGGCATTGATCATCTGTGGACACAAGATCACCATGTGTTGGCCACCAGTCTTCTCAAAATAAAATATGCAAATTTTATCAATAAGATAACTACTCAAGAACATAGGAATATAAATTGTTTGGTCTCTGGCAATAAAACTTTGCAAAAGTTTTACTCTCCTATTATAGTTTTTAAAAGTAAAATAAATTAATATGTATTAAAGGAAAGAGTATTTGGAATGTATTTTTTAAATCTCTGAAGTCAGAATAGCATTATATTTTTTAAAATACCCATCTAAGTTTGAGGATGTAGCTCATTGGCTCATGCCTAGGCCCCTGAATTCAATCTCAGTACCACAAAAAGAAAAAAAAAGGTGATCTATAAAGATTTTCAGAAGCAAAATAGACATATATCTTTCTATAATACTTTCACTTCTTGGTTTTTCATAAGGTAGAACATTGAACAATCTGTGTCTCTCAAACACTTATCTATGGACGATAGTCAATCTGTGGCAAAGATTTAACTTACTAATATTGAAAAGAAGAAAATAATATTACAGACATAGTAATGAGTAAGGGAGGAAGTGTGTGAGAGAACAGGAAGGGTAGCTGTAAAATTGCTAACCCTTCTGTTCTGAGGAAGACTCTAACTTCTTCTGGAATTTTGCTATTCATACTCTTGGAGAGTTAAATGATTGTGGTAATAAATGACAGCTGATTATTAAAAATGTTCTTATTTAATCAAAAGAACCAAGGAAACTCATGTCAGTAGTACCCTCTCCAAGTTTTTAAATTTTCATTTACTCATCTGGGAAACGTACACATCTAGTGCTATAGACAGACCATTTATATCCTTCCAAAGTTCATACATTAAAGCCCTAATCCCCAGTGTGTTGGTATGCAGAAGTAGGATCTTTGAGAGTTAATTAAGTCATCACACTAAAGCCATCTTGAATGGAATGAGGGCCCTTATAAAAAGATGAGCCTCTCGCCAGTGTGTGAAGACACAAGAAGGTAGCCGTTTATAAAGTCAGGGAAAAGACCCTCACCGGATAACAGCTTGGCCCACCTCTTGATCTTGGACTTCTCAGCCTCTAGAAGTATGAAAAATTGTTGTCTGTTGTCTAAGCTACCCTGAATCTGGAATTCGTTATAGCTGCTTAAACTGATTAAGACACATGGGAAGGTCTTACAAGCCCAGCTATCTTGAAGCTGGTCCTACAGACATGCTGGATAATAAAATGTATGGAATGATTCTTATTTTGATTTATTACAGTTCTTATGACTGACTCCAAATGTTGCCTACCAATCTGAAGGTGAAATAGAAATTTTCAATCCTATTTTTAAATACTCATATTTAGTTTTAGATTTTCATCATTTTTCTCACTCTTATTACCTTTGTTAATTTTCTCCTTACTCCTCAACATACTCTCTCACTGTCTTTCCTATCAAATCATGAAACTGATTTGATAGGAATGCTTTTTTCTAAACAAATTCAAGTCCAGCACACATGGCTTATGTTTACATTATCCGATGAGGAAATCCTTAATAACTTTGAACAATACCCAAACCTCCTATATTACAGAATTAAAATGACTGGCAGCAGTCAATAACTAAAGAAAGCAGGTGGTATGAGACAAGAAAGTAGCTTTACCAATCACTTGGTTTAAAAAGAACTGAGTTTCCAACATAAAGAAATATTTCCAATTTCCCAACTCTGCTTCACAAAAATCCCTCTGCATCTTTTTTACATCCACTGAAAATCATATGTAAAATTATTGATAGATAAAGGGAAGAGCAGGAAGCTCTGACAGTAAGTCGAGAGCTCATGTGTCAATCTACTGGCTCCTGAACAAAGGAATAAAGGCTCAGATTGGCTCTATTCTTTGAGATAAAAAATTCTTGCAAGTAAATTCCATGCTCTCTGAGTTTTTGGATAGCTTACACAAGGCTGGGATGACAGAAGAGGCAAATTGGGCAGCTAGAGCACTACACTTAGAGAAACTCACACTCTCAGTGCCCTGTAAGTGTGGAATGGGCCCTTGTGAGACTTTGCCTCCCTAAGTTTTTCATTCCAGATGCTTTGTTTGCTTCATGCTCATCCTAGTTCTGAGCCCACACCTTAACAGATTTGAGATTTTATATTTGATAGCAAAATTCCAAACACCAGAAAGGAGGAAGGTAAGATTTATTTCTGCTATACATAAAGAAAGGGGAAGAATGAACTTAGTCATGGTGCTGGGTGAGTAATGAAATGAACTTCCTTACTGTTAGTGAGGGGAAAATAAGAAACCACAAGTTTTTCATACTTTCTGCATGTGTTTCACAATATTGTTTTGTATAGCATGTTTTCTTTATAGTCTCTTTAAACTGATGATATGTGCACAAACTCTAAAAATTATTCAAAAAGTCAAAATGGTATAAATAAAAAATGTCCTGCACACCAGCCACTTCTGGAAGAAGCGGGGTCTTGGTGGATTCATAACACCTTTGATTCCTCTACTGCCTCAGCCCTTAGGTAACAAACCTGAAGCTGCTTTTCTAACAAACTGTTTATCATCAAACAGAAAAGACTGCAGAAACACTCATTTTTGTGCTGTTCCCTCTTGTGCTTCATGCAAAGACAGTTCTGTGTTAAAGTACACTTGACTCTAATTTGGAAATCCGAAAATCAGTCCATCCTTGGTATAAAAATTGTTTTACCATTATAATTATATTGATGCTTATATTGTGTAAAATAACTCATTTAATAAAGTAGTACTTTGATTAAAAAAAGAAGTCCTGCAGCCTTCGCTGCAGTCTTATTGGGAGGAGGACAGTGTAGTCTCAGCAGCTCTGTGGAGACCTTCACCCAGGACAATTCTCTCTCCCTGGGCTTTTCCCCTCCAGCCCTCAAGTGTCCTCACTTCCTAGGCCTCTTGTATCAGATATAGTGGGGCGAGGTGAGAGCAGGCCTGGGGAGGGTGACCATACCGAGGAGCCCCAGTCTCTAGCAAGATGATAGAAGTCCTGACAACAACTAACTCCCAGAAACTGCTATGCCAGCTGAATACCCTGTTGGAACAGAAGGCTAGATGTCAGCCAAAGGTCTGCGGCTTGAGACTAATTGAATGTGCACACGATAATGGCCTTAGAATGACTGCAAGACTGAGGGACTTTGAAGTGAAGGATCCTCTTAGTCTAACTCAGTTCTTTGGCTTTGATGCGGAGACATTTTCTCTAGCTATGAATTTACTGGACAGATTGCTGTCTAAAATGAAGGTACAGCCCAAGGACCTTGGGTCCATTGGACTGAGCTGCTTTTATTTCGCTGCAAAGTCAATAGAAGAGGAAAGAAATGTCCCACTGGAAACTGGCTTGATCCTAATAAGTCAGTATCGGTTCACGGTTTCAGATTTGATGCGAATGGAAAGATTATATTGGAGAAGGTGTGTTGGAAAGTCAAAGCTACCACTGCCTTTCAATTACTACAACTGTATTATTCATTCATTCAAGAGAGCTTGCCATTTGAAAGGAAAAATAGCCTTAATTTTGAAAGACTAGAAGCTCAGCTTAAGACATGTCACTGCAGGATCATATTTTCTAAAGCAAAGCCTTCTGTGTTGGCCTTATCTATCACTGCACAGGAGATCCAAGCACAGAAGTGTGTAGAGTTAACAGATGGAGTAGAATGTCTTCAGAAACATTCCAAGATAAATGGCAGAGATCTGACCTTCTGGCACAAGCTTGTATCCAAGTGTTTAACTGAATATTCATCAAACAAGTGTTCCAAACCAAAGGTTCAGAAGTTGAGGTGGGTTGTTACTGGGTGTACTGCACGGCAATTGAAGCATAGTTACTATAAAATAACTCACCTTCCAACATTCCTGAAATGGTTTCTTAATTGGTAAATTTGGTTGTTATTCTCTGTATAGAGAAAATTGTATAATTTTCTTCTACAGTTGAAGTATTGAAATATTATCTTCAAAATAAACCAACTGGAGTTGGAATAGCAAAAGGGAAAAACTGGTATCACCAATCTAGTCAGCTAATATTTGAAGGCATTCACTATATATAAGGTACAATACCCTAAGGGCTGGGCATGGTGGTGCATGCCTGTAATCCTAGCACTTGGGAGGCTGAGGCAGGACGATCCCTGTGAGTTTGAGGCCAGCCTGGGCTACATAGTGAGTTTAAGGTCAGCCTAAATTATATAGTGAGATCCTGTCTCAAAAAATATTTTAAAAAAACAAAATCTTAGGAATTTCCAATCTCTGATATATATGTTAACCATTTCATTAAATTAGCAGCTTAGAAAACAACATCCTCTTTAATAACATGAATTTTTAAGGTAGTGCTGAGGTAATGCTTTTTTTATGTCAGGTTTTATGTCAGGGGATAGAACTCGGGTCCTTGTGCTTGCGCATCAGGCAGCGAAACCACTGAGCTAAATCCCCAGCCCCGAAGTAATGCTTTTTTAATTGCACGTTTTGCTAACTGTAGCCCTAAGCTCTAGCTCATTTAAAGTTATAATAGGACCAAAAGTTTGATCCATATATGAACTAATTGGAGACTGTTAGCTTATAAGCAGAATCATTATGAACTTGAATGTTACACCTAAAGAAAAAGTAATGATGATCTCTTTTGGGTTTCTGAAAATTGCCAGTATGTTTCAACATACTGCTATTGCAATTGAAATAATAGAAAGTAATTATAGTCATAAAAACATAAATTCAGTCACTGCATATACTCTATATGTTCTTCCCATCTAAATTTATTAAGTTGCAGTAATGATTTATCTTTTCCTACTCAAAACTAAATGTCAATATTTAACAAATCCATATTATTATGAAACTAAGGTATGAAAAATTTACTATTAACAGCTAGTAGTATTTAGATAAACATTTGATAAGTTGGGGGATTTTGTTCTTTACAGAAATAGTATTATTGCAGCAACAAAAAAAATTCTTTGAAGCCTTTCTCCACAACCCTGAACTATGGACTCCACAATGTTATAGTGGATTTAAGTTATGAACCCTCAAAACATCATAACTAAATTAGTATGATATTCTCCATCTTTGGAAAACTGCCTAATTAATATAATGCTGAAGTAAGAAGGTTTAGATTTAAATTCATCTGTAAAGCTTAAGGCATAAATGTGAAACACTTAATTCAAGCCTGAAAAGGTAAACTGTGAATCTTCATTTCTAACATTAGTTTAACTTTCTACACTGGATGAATATATTATATTTAGGTGATATTGAAAATCATAACCTACTTAATTTAAATTAAATTTTAAATTATGAGATTTATATCAAAACCAACATTCCACACATGCACTTTTTAAGGAATAATAAAGATTATATTCTAGATAATGTAATGGTTTCTTGGCACCTATAATGCAAGTAATAGATAGTTCAGAGATGAGAATGTTATTGCCATATGGGAATTACACTTAAATTTAAAAACATTTTGTATTAAGCCAAAATATAGACCTACTAAGTTTGGCATGTTCTATTTCATAGTAAGTCAAAATCAATTTTCACTCTGAAAACTTGCTTCACCCTAAGTTCTGGCTAGATAAGGCACTCCAGGTTTTACTATGGACTGTTTCTATAAAACTGCCATTGCTTCCATTTTTTTAAAGGAATAGAATATACTTACACAAATTTTCATAATGTGTTTTAAGAAAAGTAAGGAGATACCACCATAATTATGAGATTGCTGAGGCAGTGTTTGGAATTCTTCATGTGAGCCAATCAGTGTAAGAAGATGTACATATATTCTCAGTGTTGTAAACAGTTAGTGCAGCCTGAAGTCTAAGTCTATACAGAATGTATATAACCAATTTTGACATCATGTTTTGGGATTCCGTTATGTTCCTCAGATCCTCTATTTTTTTTTCTGTGTCCTCTCTAGATTTATTAATCATGTCTTGCACCATGAGCAAAATCTTTACTGTTATCTGAGTAATTATTTCTTTTTTTTATTAAATTCTTTTATTGGTACATTGTAGGTATACAACACAATTACATTTCTCATTGGGAATTGTACCTTTACATAATGCATCTTGGTT
>NW_004624757.1:21706962-21746280 GCF_000247695.1 Heterocephalus glaber
GTGGTTGAGTATCAGAGTGTTCCATCTCATTTCCCTTTGGGGTTGCTGTAGGTGATCTGGAAGTCTGGTTTTGAGACTTATTTATGTGTTTTCTCATTTTGACTGGGGCAGGGGGCTGTTAGCACCTGCATGGATTACCTCCTCTGAGCTGGGAGAGGTGGGACAGGGGCCGGGAGTAGCAGTAGGGATGGTGACCCAAAAGCCCTTTCCTGTGGGCTGGAAGCAGCAGGAGAGTTGGTGGCTGGGAAGCCCCTTCCTCTGCTCCAGGAGCAGTGGGATGGCAGCTCAGAAGCCCCTACCTCTGGGCTGGGAGTGATGGGAAGGATGGTGGCCTGGAAGCCCCTTCCTCTGTGCCAGGAGCAGCAGGACAGAAAGTGGCCCAAAAGCCCTTTCTTCTGGGCTGGGAGCAGTGGGAGGGATGATGAATGGGAAGCCCCTTCCTCTGGACCAGGAGCTGTGGGATGGTGGCTCAGAAGCCCCTCCCTCTGGGCCAGGAGCAGAGTGACAGAAGGTGGCCCAAAAGCCCCTTCCTCTGGACCAGGAACAGTGGGACTATGGCTCAGAAGCCCCTACCTCTGGGCCAGGAACAGCGGAACTCAGTACCTTGGTCTGGTGGTCTGGTGTCCTCTGTGTCTTTGTAGTGTGGAACCAGGTGGCTGCCTGTCTGCAGCGGGGTGATTTGACATCTTCTGCATGACTCGGGACCTCGGTAGCGCATGCACAGACCTGCCTGTCTGCAGCCGGCTGATTTAGCGTGTTCCGTGTAACTCAGGACCTCGGTAGGGCCTGCACAGACCTGCCTGTCTACAGAGGGGTGATTCGGCATGTTCCGCGTGATTCGCGATGTTCCGCGTGATTCGGGATGTTCCGCGTGATTCAGTGTCTTCCGTGCGACTCGGGACCTCAGTAGGGCATGGGCAGACCTGCCTGTCTGCAGTGGGGTCGAGTAATTATTTCTGATTTCATTTTTCCTAGATCCTCTTTTGTTGCCAGTTCAGAGAGTCCAGGTAGTTGAGTATCAGATTGTTCCATCCCGTTTCCCTTTGGGGTTGCTGTAGGTGATCTAGAAGTCTGTTTTTGAGGCTTGTTTATGTGTCTTCCCATTTCCACGGAGGGGGGGGGGTGCTTCTGGTGCCCGCGTGGCTCACCTTCTCTGCCCTAGGGGCTTGGGATGGCGGTGGAGGAGCTTCCTTCCAGGTGCTGGAACCGGCTCAGCTTCTCTGCTCTGACATCATGTTTTGGATAAATAAGCATTGAAAAATAAACCAAAGAACCACAGTATATTCTACCTTTAACTCTTTGTAAACCATATTTTGTGGATAACTTCAGTTTTGCAATAAGGCTGATATATTTCAATATTTTGAAAACATCAGTATTAATTTTGAGTTGCCAGAGGTAACCTAACCAACTACCATTAAGTTTGGTACTAAGATATCTATCTATCTATCTCTATAGATAGATAGATAGATAGATAGATAGATAGATAGATAGATAGATAGACCTTTCAATAAAATTATTGAAATGAAAAAAAAAAAAGTCCTGCAAAAAGAGCATGTGTTCAGAGGTTAGGCTTTTGAAAGGTGGTTAATCATGAGGGTCCTAACCTTCTGAAAGGATGAATCATTGATGAGCTCAGAGATGAAAGTCTTGCTAAGTTTGGGGTCTGGCCCCTCAAGTATAAAGACCCAATTCAAAAATGAGTATCTGAAATAAACAGATATTTCTCAGACAAAGAAGAAAAAGCAGCAAATGAACATATAAAAAATGCTCAACATCACTGGTCATTTGAGAGCTGCAGATGAAAACAACACTGAGATTTCACTTCACCCCAGAAAGAATGGCTGCTATCAAAATATCAACCAATAACAAATGCCTGTGGGGTTGTGGGGAGAAAGGAACCCTTCTCCATTGTTGGTGGGAGTGCAGACTGGTGCAACCACTGTAGAAATAAATATTGAGATACCTCAAAAACCTAGGATTAGAGGTCTCATTTGACCCAGCTATTCCTCTGCTGGGCATCTAACCAAAAGAATTAATCATACCACAGTGATACATGCACACCTATGTTTATAGCGGTACAGTTTGTAAATAGCTAAAGCTTGGAAACAGCCCGAATATCCATCAACTGGAGACTGGATAAACAAGATTTTTTTTATATAAAGTGGAGTACTACTCAGCCATAAAGAATGAGAAACTAGAGACATTCATAGCTAAATGGATGCACATTGAGGCCATACTCTTAAGTGAAATAAATAGGACACACATGTGTAAATACCGAATAGTTTCTCTGGTGTGAGAAACAAAGTGTAAATAAGGATCAAAATGAATAACTGATAATGTGAAATAGGAAGAAAAGATCCAGATGGGTAGGGGAATTGGGAGAGGTAGAGGAAAGGAAAGACGGGAAAGGAAAAATATGAGAAAAGGAAAGAATGGAAACAAAGTTTTTTTAAATAGGGAGGGGTGGAGGGGGTGAAGGGAGGGCAGGGGAATGGGGAAAAAACCAAGGTACAGCATGTAAAAAAGGAACAAGTTCCCAATGATGAATGTAACTGTGTTGTATACCTAAAATGTGTCAATAAACTTAATGGAAGAAAAAAAAAAGAGTGGAGTCTGGTTGGAGGAAGTAAGTCACTGGGGTCATGGCCTGAAAGAGTTTATCTTGTCCCCCACTGACCATTTCTCTCTCCTCTCCTCTCCTCTCTCTGTCTTTCTCTCCTATGCTGTAATGTGAACAATATCCCCTCCCCCACCATGCCCTTCTGCCATGTTTGTGCTTTGGAGTCAGCCAATCATGAACTGAAAACTCTGAAGCCATGAGCCAAAATAAGCCTTTTCTCCTATAAGTAGTTATTTCAATTATTTTGGTCACAGCTACAAAAGTTGACTAATATAGATGCCTTTTTCAGAAAATGTGTCCTCCTCAACTTCCCCCTGTCCTTGAGATTGTTAAGCCATAACAAGCATATCCCCATTGCCCTTCACATCTACGCATTTTCTGCACTTTCTTGCTTGGGATGAAGCATTTCCCTCTGGAGTTATTCTTGGGTTAGTTTGTTTTCTCCTGAGAAACATCCCTCAAGATGGTATTAAAGGATACGGATTTTTTTATGGACAATGTCTGTGCAAGAGAAAATGAAGAGGGAGTCAGACAAGGCTGAGAAAGCCAGGAGACTGTAGGAAAACTAACATGCAATGAAGTAGAAAGAAAGCCATGTGTAGATGGAGCATACTAGGCTGTCAAAGACTTAGGAGGGGTCAGCAAGGCCATGTAGGAGTCCTTGTGCCCAAATCAGCACTCACAGTAGACACACACCTCCCTAGAGTTGTCTTGTTTTAGCCTTCCTGCCATACCTGGTAATGGCTGGAGCAGCCTATGGGAACCATGGCCTTGTTATCTGAGCTCAACAGCTGTGGTCCCTGATTAGTTTATCTGTAAATGGAGATCTGCAAGCCACATTCACGTGACCATCACAACTAGGACTGGAGCTTTGTAATCTGATATGTTATTCATCTCAGAATTAGGACTAATGACCTTCACTCCATTACTCCACTTTTTAATAATTACTCCTCTATTTTTTTTCTAAGCACAATACAAAACTCATGAACTAATCAAACCAAACATAACCCAAGAGTTTTTAGACTCATGCCTTTTAGATGTCTACCTTCTGAGTACTCTTCCTCATTCACTGAAGACATTGCTATCTGGCCATGGTGTTCCTTACTCCATCCCTTTTAATATATACAATAAATGTGATGCCTGGGTCTCTTGGTTCTTCACACATCTTCACTCTTCAAATATCTGCTCAAATATACTGTTTTCTGAGAATTTAATCTTTGTCCATTTTCTGATGCTATAATGAAATACTTGAGCCTTAGTAACTTATAAAGAAAAGAGGTTTACTTAGTTCACTGTACTGGACCATGGTGCCAGTATCTGCTGAGCTTCTAATGAGGTTCACCTGCTGCTCCATGAATGGTAGAAAAGTGGAAGAGGAAGTTGGTGCATAAGAAAGAAAGATCACATGGGAAGAGAGAGAGAGCGAGAGATGTAACCTTACTTTATGAAATCTCACAGTGTCTAAAGCAGTCTCACTAGAGTGAGAACTCAGCTCCACAAGAAAAGTTTTGTGGTTTGGATATGTGTGTGTGCCTCCAAGGCTTTCTGCTCTGGGTGTCTGTTCCTCAGGTTGGCAGTATGAGAATTGGTAGAGTCTTTAAGAGCTGGTGCCTTGAAGGAGGTCCTTGGGGACCTTTGGGAAAAAAAAATAGGATAGTTCACAAAAGCTGTTATCAAAGGAGCAAACCTAGCCCCTCCTTCTCCCTCTGACCTCCCATTTGAGCTGTAATTCCAAACCCCCAACCGTACCTCTGGTACCTCTGCTGCAATGTGATACCATCTGCCATAGGACCTCAGCAGAGGTCTAACAAATGGAGCCTCTCATCTTGGCCTTTGAACTTCCAAAACTTTGAACTAAATAAACTTCTTTCTTTCATTAAAAGCTTGCCTTGGGTATTTTGTTATGGTAATGAAGAGGTGACTAACACATATGAAATAACTTATAATTTTCTAAGGTTTTTTAAACAATTGCATTTACCAGATTGTTTATTAGTTGGATTAATAAAATGAAGACTTTCTTCTGTTGCTTTTAGTTCTATGGGTTGCTTTCAGGATTCATCAGCCTGTGTTGAAAAGAAAGGAAAAAAGATGTTATGCCTAGTGCCAATTTGTTTTTAAAAATCTGGCAAGCTTCCTTTTTTTGCAGCAGCCACTGGACCAAGTGCCACGACCAGGGCAGAGCGTGGAAGATACCAAGTTGTGCTGGTACAACTATATAAATAATTAACGCCTGAAATCTCAATGTAACATGAACATTAACAGGATGACAAATAAATACAAATGCTTCAGAATCAAATACTAGGCAAAACACTTCCTAAAAGGCCTTAAGAAACACTTCTGCAGGAACCTGTCTGTCTTGATACTGGTAGAACTCAGCTGTTTCCCAAGGAAGGGATCATGATATCAGTGTTGTAAGGACTTACCATAGTATGGCTGCTTCCCAATCTACTCATGTTATAAGATGAACAGTGGGGTTAAACGGCTTGGATGAATCTTTTTGTGGTAGAACTTTAAGGAATTGTAGCATTGCTCACCCTGAAGACTCTCTTCTCATTCTCAACTACAATCAAGATCTCCAAAGAAGAGACCAGAGCCTGTGTAAATTCAGAAAGGAAAGAATAATGGAAAAGTCACTCATTTAAAACAACAGAGGATGCAAGAATCAAGGGTAAGCCCTAGGAAAAGAGGACTTTCTTCTTCTGAAAAGGATAACAGAAAGGCAAGCAGTAGAAAATTGTGAGAGAAGGCAAGCAGAACATGGATCACCAGTTTTAAAAAGAGTTAAACGTTGTCTTAAACCTGAAGCACCAAATAGTTCAGAAGAAGATTCTCCTACAAGGCACTGAAACACAGCAGGGAAGATTTGCCTGTCAACTCAGAGGAGTCAGTAGAACAGAGCAGACAGGAGTGGACATTAATGCAGATTTTCAAGGTACTGAATAAACTTGTGGAAGTCTTGTACTGGATGACTGTGGAAAAGGGAAGTTAAAAAGGTGAATGTCACTGAGGAAGGGCCACTTGATTCTGCAGTGCTTGAAGAAATCACAGGCTATCTGACTGTCAATGCTGTTGATGACAGTAACTTGCCTGGTATAAACTGTGATGACTGTCGGTCTGATGGGAAGGGCAAGCAAAACAGTGCTGGTTCCTATGCATTGCAGGAGAAATCAGTAGCTGAAAATAAAGATTTGAAAAGCCAGACTTCAGTGTTCCATGATAGTAAGAGGGACAGTAGCTGTACAGACCATAAGGTGCCTTGTGCAAATTCAGAAGTGTGGGTCAAATTGGAGAACCACAAAATCGTAACTGCCTGCCTGTCTGTGGAGTATTAATCAGGTGACTACTGAGCCAGCTACAGACCCCATTTCTGAAATTCAGTCATCTTTAAAGGATTCTGAAGAGGAAGTAGATGTGGTGGGAGATACCAGTGCCTCAAAAGAGCAGTGTAATGAAAATGCCAGTAACAGTTTGGATGCAGATCTTGAGAGTATGCCAGTCTCTGCAGAAGCAGAACCACCATCTGTCCTAGATTGCATCTCAGCTCAGATGATGTCTCTATCAGAACCCAAGAACATCACTATAACCTGAGAACTTCACCCTTGCCAGAGCTAGTCCCACTAAAAACAGTTCTCCATGCAGAGAGAATGGACAATTTGAGGAGAATAATCTTAGTCCCAATGAAACAGATGCAACTGCTAGTGATAATGTAAGTGAGTCTCCCACAAATCCTGATGAAATTTCTCAAAACAAAAAATTTTAGGTTGTGACTCTCAAAACTATGGAAGCAAAGGCCTAAGTAAGCCACCCTTAGAGGCAAGAGTCAGTATCTGACATATGCTACCTGCCAAACACTGTCAATCAGCACATAGCAGAAGAGGAAGATGATGATCCTGATGTGTGATTGCCACAAATACTCATAAAGTACCACAAGTTACCAAAAACTTTCCCCATATATACAAATAGGCTTATTATGGATTACCAATCCTTTTTCAACAATTCATATTTATTATCCTATATGATACTGTCTTCTGAACATTTTTAGTTTATCTTGAAAAAATTGTGCAAAAAGTAAGAAGGAAAGACTGCAGATCATGTTAACCAGGACAAAAGAGCTGCTCACAGAAGACCTTTAACCTATACAAAGTCAACTTGGCATCTATTCACAGGCAAGGAGAGAAAAAGAGGCCAAGTGTCTGATGCAAGCGATCTAGCAGGCAACAAGAAGCTGGCATAGTTAGAAATATAGTAGAGAGAAAGTATACAATGGGCTGTAACTAAACATCTTTCCACAAAGAATTACTTTAAATTCCAATCAAGACTGCTCTGGCTTTTAGACTGGTAAGAATTTTCAAGGGTGGGCTCGTGGGAGTACCACTGATCCTCTAATTCAGTGTGCTAGCCCTCCACGCTACATAGCAATGACGCAGCCATAGAAAATTTACTTACTGAGGTTCAGACTGATTTAAATAAGATTGCAGTAGCAATTTATTGAAATTCAAGCTCACTTGGAACCAAAAGGAAAAACTAATATGCCAGTTTCCTTATCTACTGAACTGGAACTGAGACAAATTCTACATTTGTTGCAGTGCTCAATATATCGATTATGTTCCACAAAGCCAAAAATAAACATCTTCTAAATTGTTTCACATAAAGAAGTTTGTTCACCTATACCAGATTTTACTGAAAAGTAGCAAGACATTTTTCCTTTAGATTTAAGTAAATATTTACTGAATATCTCTGATGTGCACAGCATTTCCCTAACTTGAATTAAGTTGAGGTTATGGAATATTTATGGTTTCCATTGTATCTTTCAAATATTTTTGTCATGTGTTTTGGGGTTGGTTGAACATAGCATCAGTATTTTCCACAGCATTACCTATCTTGTGTTTTGGTTTGGATATGGTTTGGGTGTGACCCCCAAAGCTTCATGTGCTGGAAGACTGGTCCCCTGGTGAGCAATGTTGGGAGGTAGGGATGCTTTAAGAGGTTGGCCTAGTAGATGTAATTGGGTCAGCAGGGGACACATCCTCAGAGAAGATTAATGGAGCTCTTGTGCGACCTCATTAGTTCCTATGAGGGTGTACTTTTATAAAAGAGCAAGCCTGGCTCTTGGGTCATTTTGGCATATCATCTCACTATGAGAGCTCTTTGCACACTTGCATCATAACCCCTCTACAGTGTGGTGACATAGTCAGGAGGGCCCTTACCAGAGGCTGAAAAGATAGGGTTGTCCAATTTTGGACTTTTAGCCTCCAAAACTGTGAGCTCAATAAAACTCTTCTCTTCCTAAGGTATCCCGCCTTAGGCTGTATCATAGCAACACAAAACGTCTTACAAAAAAATAAAATACATTCTTCATATAAGTGATCTAATTAAAATCTGTGCTATCATTACCTTTCTCCTAAAGGATAATAATAACATTTTTCCCTTTAGGGAGAAAATACATTTTTCTTATTCTAAAGCTATTCGTTCATACCTTTTTCTAGTAGGTAAATTTCTAATTTTGAATATGTGACCATAGCAGAGTCACAAGCAAACTTAATAATGGTATCCTGCTAGCTATTTCCCCCTCGAAGTGAGTCAGTAATGGCTCCATGAGGGAAATATCTAGGAAAGAAGAAACTGCTCTAGATACTTCAATCAGAAAGGTCAAGTGATTCTTAGAAAAATGGCTCAGAAGCTACCACAAAATCTTACATCTGCCCATATCTGCCTGTTGCTGCTACAGGGAGAAAACTAGTTTCCACCTCCCTTGAATCAGAAAGACTTATGTAAATGAATCTCCTAGAGAAATCCAATCCTGAATGTGGCTGGTAGGGATTCTAGGAATGCAGTTTCCAAGCATTTGGCAATACCACACAAAGGAGAAGATTGGAAGGGAGAAACTACGCTAAATGGCCCACAGATGAGATATATAGGTAGGAGGGAATATTTCTTTTCAAGTGGTATTTACCAAAGAATTTTAAGCTGTGATTCAACAGGTCATCTTAAAATTACTGAGGTGAAGTGGCACCCCACCTGCCTGGCAAGCACAAAGTCCTGAGTTTGATTCCCAGTACGGAAAGAAAAATTACTGAGATGAATGATAGTTATATCATCATCCATTTTCAGTTTTTCATTTAAAAGATTTTGCTCTTTGATTCTCCCACTTCTATATCTTTTTGACCACTCGACAGAAAGTTTCAATTTCAATTATTTAACAGATAAAAACATACATTAAATTACATTACATACATTAAACCAGGGGTCCCCATTCCCCTGAGCCATGGACTAGTGCTGAAACTGGGCCACAAAGCAGGAGGTGCTCACAGGAGCATGAATCCTACTGTGAACCAAGCATGCAAAGGATCTCGATTTCCGGCTACTCTGAGTCATGCCAAAACCATTCTCCTCTCCCACCTCCACCATCCATCTGTGGAAAAATTGTCCTCCATGAAACTGGTTCCTGGTGCCAAAAGGGTTGGGGACTACTGCATTACACACACACACACACACACACACACACACACACACACACACATTCAATGAATTTCATTGCTCAAGATTTATCCCAATCTTCATATTAGTAACAGCTAGTAAAAATTTTCTTTTGTGATATTCTTCCTTGTCTTAGTTACTTTAGTGTTGCTGGGACAAAATACTCACCACCCACAAGGTAAAGGAAGAAAGGTTTATTTTGGCTTAAAGTTTGTAGAAGTTAAGTCCATAGTCAGATGGCTCCAAGGTAGGGCAGTATGGCAGAGGAGCATGCCAAATGAGAATCAGCTCACAGCATGGCAGGCAGGAAGCAGGGCAGGACTTCCTTCTTCCTTCCCTTTTTATTCATTTAGGCTGAAAGCCTATTGGTTGGTGCTACCCATGCCCAAGTTGGGTCTTCCTTCTTCAGTAAATCCATAATCCACACCCAGAACTATGCTAAAGCAGAGGACTGATGCAGTATCACACACCGATGATCCATTCACCTCCCAAAGCCCCCTACAAGAGCACCTACAATTGTGTGAGGTTTTTGAGGGATATCTAGATATAAGCCATAACATTCCCATTACATATATTTATCCTGCTTCCAAAAAGAAGGAATAAAGTTTCAAAATAAAATACACAGAATAAAATGTAATAAAATTCTGCCTGCCAGCTATTGTGAATCAGCACCATACTGGTAGCTTTATATGTATTTCATTTAGTATTCACAAGTCTCCTTTGGGTTTTGTTTCTTACATAAATAAAACCAAAAACTACTAAACCAAGGATAAAAAGATAAAGATTAAAAATAGAAAGCACGAGTAATTATGATATCAGAAACTAAATTCAGGAAAATATCCTAAGTAATATAACTTGAGCTTCTGATCACCTAAGGAGAAAAGTTACCATATGATTGCAGGACACACTTCAGATATATTAACAAGGGCTTCAGGATGCCAAGGGAAAAGGCAGAAACATTCTCATTGTTTTTATCAATAAAGAATATAATGAAGCTGGGTGTGTTTTACATGCCCGAAATCCCAACTACTTGGGAGGCTGAGTCAGAAGAATTGCAAGTTCTTAGAAGCCAAGCTGGGCAATATAGCAAGAATCCTGTCTTGAAAAGAAAAGAAAAAGAAAGAAGAGGGATGAGATAAGAAAGGGAAAGGAAAGGGCTGAAATATTTGAAATAACATGTTGAATGAGAGCAAAGAGCATCCTTGAAAAAGGAAAAACACAATCCAGTTGTCAAGAACATCCAAAATTCTTGCCCTCAGTCTTCCTTTTTGTGATGAAGGCCAAGTTGCTATAATCAAATCTAACCCCATAAACACATCTGAAGAATTATCAGGTCCATGGCACTATGCTGGAAGTCACTGTGAGGAATGCAAAGATGGTTCCTGCCCCCCAAGGGTCCCAGCTACTGGGAAGCAAGATAAAAATACAAAGCAGCACAATTCAGGGTGTGCAACTGAGAAGAGGCAAAGGAGGGATGACAGCAGCAGAGTCCTAAAACTGGTCAGTGGTGGGGGAAGCTGGGGAGGAAGTGCCGTTTGGGCCACAAAGGCTTTGACGTATGGAAATGGAGACGGCTACACTGAGACAATGACCCATGTGAATAAAACTCAGAGATTGAAGAACTTCCTAAAATTAGACTAAAAATAAGTACCACTAACTCAGATGCCTACGATAGTAGAAACAAAGAAAGCAGCTGATGTGGGGACTGTGGCCAACAAAAGAATGCACAAGTGGCACCAGACAGGGTAGCCCACACCTGTTATCCCAGCTACTCAGGAGGCTGGGGCAGAAGGACCACAGCTTCAAGGCCAGCCTGGGCCACTCACTGAGACTCTGCCTTAAAAACAAAACAAAGCCTGCAGAGACCATCTAAGGCAATATCCCAAAGATTCCAGTTTGTTGAGAGGTGAAAACCCACATCCCATGGTAAAATTCTAACTTTTAAATGTTAGCACCCACCTTTTAAAAAATGAAGCCTTGCATAGATCAAATAAATGACATCCATAGTCCACGTATATAACCCCAAAGGTCATCCATTCGCTATCTTGGGTTAGATGACATCTGAGTTTCCATCTAACTGTGGAATTCTAGTTTCTGTCTTGAACCTCTTTACATTCAGTAACATACATTTGTCTTTTAAATGTATGCAAAAGAAACAATACCTCTTGTCCTAGTTTCTTTTCCCTTACCATAGCTGGGTACAACATAGAGCATAATTTATAAAGCATAAAGACTTATTTGGCTCACAGTTTGGGAGACTGGGAGGTCCAAGGTCAAAGGGCTGCATCTGAAAAGGTCCTCTTGCTGGTGGGACTGCACAGAATTCCTCGGGCTGTGCAGGCATCACATGCCACAGGGGCACAAGCAAGAGATGGGCAACCTGGCTCTCAACACAGACCCATTCTTGAGTAACCTGTTAACCCAAGTAAACCCCAATCCATGAATAATTCTGATCACCTCTTAAAAGTCCCACTTGTTCCTACCTCTTACATCCTCACAGTGAAAATTAAATTCTGACATAAGTTTTGGTGGGGACATTCAAACTCTAACACCGCAGAAATTTTCCTTTTTATAAGTCATGGAGCCTTTGCTTTCCTTCATGAATCACAGAGGGCTATTTAGACTTTCATTTGCAAGAGGCCTAAGGTGAAGAGGAGGAATGACAAAAAGGGGAAAACAGAAAGATCATCAGAAATGCAGATATCAGAGACATTTACCAGTGTAACTGGCATTTATCAGTCTCTATGGACTGAAGACTGCTCATTTTATGTTCTCACTGGCTAGGGAAAGAACAGTGAAAATTTGGGGTAGAAGAGGAATGAATGATGATTATTTGCTGCCTTAGGTAAATAATATACCCAATGCATGCAGTTATTTAAAACTCAACCTACTATAATGTATAAAATATCTCCTTAAATTTTGGGAAGATACCTAGGAGGGGAATAGCTGGTCAAATGGGACTTCCAGTCCTAGTTCTTTGAGGTATCTCCATACTGATTTCCTCAGTGGTTGCACCAGTCTGCACTCCCACCAGCAGTGGAGCAGGATTCCTCTTTCCCCACAGCCCTGCCAGCATTTGTTATTGGTTGATTTCTTGATAGCAGCCATTCTTTCTGGGGTGAAGTGAAATCTCAGTGTTATTTTCATCTGCATCTCTCAAATGACCAGTAAAGTTTACAGATATTCTCTGCTACCTCAAAATTTCTTATCAACTAATAACATCTCCAAAATTATGAAAAACAATAATAAAAGGCAAAAAGTAAAATGAAAGCCTAAAAAGCAGTTTAATATGCAGTTTTAAATTATGAGTTAAATGCTGTTCCAGTTTAAAAATATTGGATTTTTTTCAAGAAATTTAACAAAAGAAGTAAATAATAAGCTACTACATAAAGTTTACACTTTAGATCAAACAGGTCAATGTTAATATTGAATCACCTATGCTACTACTTCTGATCATGTGATTTTACAGGTGTTATCTGCCACCAAGAGGAAATCCCATTCATCTGAGTTTCAAAGTAGCAAAGTTCTTCAGAGAAAGTCCTCTGATAGTGTCTTTCTATACTCTTAGAAAACATTTCAAACTAGAACCTGGACAGTTATTTAAGTAGAGGTTTTCCCAGTAGTGGAGCTTGTTCAGTAACATAGAGTAGCTCATGGAACACAAGGAAAAAAGATCAACAGTGAAATAGATGATTTCAAAAAAGAAAAAAACCCACTTAACAATTCCTTTTGCTCTTCAGTTACTGCTTCAGAGAACAAGCACTAGAGCATGTACATCAGCATACACACTGTCAGCTTCAGAACAAAGAATGAAACTCTAAAAAGATAAAAATGAAAATGTGTGCTGGTCTGCGATGACAGAGCTGAGAGTTATAAAGGGCTGGTGAACAATATTGGGTTTGCTAGGGCACAATCACATCATGAAAGATTTACCCTCTCTCTCCAAATTCAATATAGGGCAATAACAGTCTATTACACACGCAGCAACACAACATCAAAGGAATGCTTAAAAGAACCAGACAGAACCTTTAAATCAACACAATCAGGTTACCGTCCCCCGGAGGAAACATGGCAGGAGAGCTCGAGCAGTGTTTTTCAGGAGCTATTACTAATTTACCATAAGGTATATTTGATACACTTTTTAAACATAGTTTGTAATCTCTCTCCATTTTTTGGAGCACAGAGCAATAAATTAAAAGAGAAATACTCCCCAAAGAGCAAGAGACTAGGAAGAAAAATGAAAACTGTTGTATTCTTTGGGGGCGAGCCCTTCAAATAATTCAACCACAATTGAAAGGACTTTCCTTTCCCCATGTCAATAAGATTCTTCAAATATGAGCCTAGAGGACAAACAGTAAAAATATAAAATCAATCAATATTAAAATCTTGTTAAAATGGAAATGCTCATAACATTTTAGAAAAATGGTAAGAAATTCCCCTAGTACCTCCACTGGAAAAATCAGCAGTTTCACTTTGCCTTTTTATAACTGATGTGAACCTCTGAGAGGTTGAGTTTCTCATTCTCATCATTTCAGAAATGATAGCAAACTTTTGCAATAGTACTCTTCATTGTTAGCAATTATTAACCATTTCTTGGCATTTTGCTATTTCTCCATATTTTAATTTTATAACAGTATGTTTAATAAAGTTTTGAGAGATCATTTTCTGCATATAAAAAAATCATTACTTTTCTACCTACATAGCAAGGAACTTGTGGTCATAAATTTTAGTCTAATTTCATTCACTTGTATTTCTCATGCACATAAATGGAACAATCGAGCCTGACCCTAACTTTCATCATCTACTCATATCTGATGTTAGCCAGGCAAGGTGGTGCATGACTGTAATCCCAGCACTGAGGGAGACTGAGTCAGGAGGATTGCAAGTTTGAGTCCTACCTGGACAACTGAAAAAAGGCTGGGCATGTAGCTCAGTGCAAAGTTCTTGGGTTTAATACAATTCATATAGAATGGTTCCTCCACTTCTTTCAAAACTTATGCCTCTCTTTGTTTCTTGTATAGCATTTTGGTTTTGGCTTACTACCCTGATTAATACCAGAAATGAGTATGCAAAAAAGTTTTAAATTCTAGATAAGTTGTATCTAGAATGGGTTTCCTGTACATAGCTTTTCTGCTTCAGTGAAGAAAACACACCCACAACAGGTGCATGAAACAGCCTGCACCACATGGCATACGGGGCAGGTCCTAGGGGTTGTCTCTTTTTATATAGAATGGTTTTATTGGTGTCATATTCAAAGACTTTATAATAAATCCAATTGTATATGGATTTATACTTCTGTATCTGGTGTTACAAAATATTTAATTCATGTTTATAATGCTTTTAATTGTATAGCCAGCTTCCTAAATCTCTTTACAATTGACCTTTATGTCAAAACCATTTCATTTGAAATTACCTATTACAGACAATTTTTTCCATTTGCTTGAATTATACTGCTGTTTTTCTTTTTTAAGTATGTTCTTTTAAATAAGTCATCCAACTTCTTCAAACTAACACTGTAAATTTAAAGTAGTATTCTGGTTTGTGTTATATATTCTTGCCTTGGCATGAAACTAAATTCACCAATTATTACATACTTTGGTGAGTTTCTCTGGAGTTCTATTATTTGAAACAATTACTGTGAATATAACAGAATTTTTATGTTCAATATTGATGTGATTAGAATAGGTGACTGCAACATAAATTGACAGGTTCATTGAGGTTTGCTAATTTTTAATTGTCATACTCCATTCAAAACACATCTGGGAATTCTAACATTAAACATTCACCCTGTTACTTCTATCACAAGTTTCATATACACAGTTCTAATCTTATAAAAAGAACTCACTGATCTCTGCCTGATATCAGCATGATGGTTAAAAGGAGAAATACTCCAGAATCAATTTCTGAATTGATTTTCTGACCAACTAGTTAATAGTGCTATGACTATTCCTCATCTTTTTCTTCTAAACAGAAATGGCTATGATAGTTATAGGATTTCTGAAAATGTTAAATTAGATACTATTTATAAAATATCTAACACTATGACAGGTAGTATGAAGATGTTAGCTATTCTTATTGGGAAAATGTGTTCAGAAATGCTCTCATGCCTTCCAATGAGTGTGTCTCAAGCATTATTAAATTTTATCCAACTGTAGAACCCACTGGTTGTGATAAAACAAAATAATAATGTTGACTCTTGTACAGAGATTAGAGAACCACCACCTGCTTCCTAACAGTAGTGGGACTCAGACCAAATATCATTGAATGAGTAACCACCCTAAACAGCTATCGCCATCGTTGTAGGCAACTGGCTCTATAGATTAGTCCTGAACCAAGTCACCTGCTTGCTATAATAGCCATTCAGAGCAGTGGTATAAAATTTAATGTTAATGATTATCTGATATGAGAGGACATCATGTATATATTGTGTTTCAAGGATATTTCAGTATGATGCATGGGAGTGTTTTAGTATTAGAAGCTGTATTTGTCCTTACACTCTAGAAAAACAAAACTAATAGGAGAGAGAAAGAGGGGGGTGAGATTTATTATAAGAAATTGACTCACACAGTTATGGAAGCTGAGAAGCCTCATGATCTGCCGTGTTCCAGCTGCAGGCCCAGGAAAGCTGGAGATGTCATTCAAAGACCTGAGGACCAGGAGACAGTGAGTATTCAAAGCGCAAGCTGTCAGGCACAGAGGGAATTCAGCCTTCTTCCAAATTTTTGTCCCGTTTGAGCCCTCAAAGAGTTACACTGTGGCCCCCACGCTGCGGAGGGCCATCGGCTTTATTCAGTCCACCAACTCAGATACTAACTTCTACCAGAAACATTCTCACAGACATGCCCAGAGACAAGACCTACTGTATATCTGAGCATCCCGTGGCCTCGTCGAGTTGACCATCACAGAAGACAAGCACCATCGACTTTGATTATTTAAATCTTGGCTTGTAGGCCATTTTCTGCTCCTAAGTAAGATTCTGGTTCCCCAAATTCCCTCCGTTTTCCTCACAGGCTCATTTCCATCCACTGGCTCACCATCTCAGGGGAATGATGTCCACAGAGGCCACAGCCACAACTGCCATCGCCACAGAGCTAGTTTCCACCAACAAAATTGAAGATGCTCCTGCTCCTTCTACCTCTTCAGATAAAGTGGAAAGTCTGGATGTGGATAATGAAGCTAAGAAGCTATTAGGGTTGGGACAGAAACATCTGGTGATGGGAGATATTCCAGCAGCTGTCAATGCATTCCAGGAAGCAGCCAGTCTCTTAGGTAAGAAGTATGGAGAAACAGCTAACGAGTGTGGAGAAGCCTTCTTTTTCTATGGGAAGTCACTTTTGGAATTGGTAAGAATGGAGAATGGTGTTTTGGGAAATGCCTTGGAAGGTGTACATGTGGAAGAAGAAGGAGAAAAAGCAGAAGATGAATCTGTAGTAGAAAATAATGATAACATAGATGAAACTGAAGGCTCAGAAGAGGAGTACAAAGAAAATGACAAGGCTGAAGAAGCACCAAATGAATCCATTCTCGAAAACAAGTCTCTGCAAGAAAGTGAAGAGGAGGACAATGGGAACCTAGAGCTTGCCTGGGATATGCTGGACTTAGCAAAGATAATTTTTAAAAGGAAAGAAACAAAAGAAGCTCAGCTTTATGCTCCACAGGCACATCTTAAACTTGGAGAAGTTAGTGTTGAATCTGAGAACTACATCCAGGCTGTGGAGGAGTTCCAGGCCTGCCTGACCCTGCAGGAGCAGTACTTGGAAGCCCATGACCGTCTCCTTGCAGAGACTTACTACCAGCTGGGCTTGGCCTATGGATACAACTCTTAGTATGATGAGGCAGTAGCGCAGTTTAGCAAATCTATTGAAGTCATTGTGAAGAGAATGGTTGTACTAAACAAGCAGATAAAGGAGGCTGAAGTATCATCTACTGAATGTGAGAAAGAAATTGAGGAGCTGAAGGAACTGCTACCTGAAATCAGAGAGAAGATAGAAGATGCAAAGGAGTCCCAGTGTAGTGGAAATGTAGCTGAATTGGCACTGAAAGCTACTCTGGTGGAGAGCTCTACTTCAGGTTTCACTCCTAGTAGGGAAGGCTCTTCAGTCTCCATGATTGCCAGTAGAAGAACAACAGATGGTGCATCCTCATCAAACTGTATGACTGATATTTCTCACCTTGTCAGAAAGAAGAGGAAACAAGAAGGAGATTTCCCCGGAAGGATGATGCAAAGAAAGCCAAACAAGAGCCGGAAGTCAATGGAGGCAGCAGGGATGTGGTCCCCAGTGGAAATGAATTTTCGGAAAACATGGAGGAGGAGATGGGCAGTTAACGTGGACTTGGCCTCTTGCCTCATCCCCTTGTTCTCAGGGCCTGGGGAAACCAGTCTTAACAAATGTGTGCTCTCCATCCTGAGCCCATTTGGATTGCTTGAGTGCAGCCCTCACAGAACAATGGCTGTGCAGGCAACAGTTTGGTTAGAGTACAGTAGATAGGTGTCTCATTGGCATGCACCACAGGTCCTCTAATGAATGTATGAGGAGGCACTTGAATCATTAGCAAGACTTAGTCATTTCTGCTGGTTCTTTTCCATGTAGTATATGATTATTGGTTTGCCAGCCCTATTATAGTAACTGGTGTGAGGTGGGGGCCTGTGTTCACTTCCTCTGCTTGTGTAAGATGGACCGACTTAAGCCAGGATCACTTATGCCCAGGCTCCCTATTTGTCTTCCAGGCTGAGAAACAGGCTGACAGCCAGGCCACAGTGGAGGGGTCAGTGGAGGCTGGAGCTGCAGTTGAAACCACTGCGTGTTAAGAAAGGGAGCAGAACCTTCCTCCCAGGGGAAAGTGTTTTTGTATATAATGTATTTTTTCACTTTTGGGGATTCTTTTTGTATAATTTCAATAAAGATGGCAAGCAAAGGTTGAGGCTTTGATGGCTTTTTTCTTAAATATTGGCTAAATCTGTGCTTTGGGGCACTCTAGATTTTATAAAGTGGCCAAAATTTTGTGGTTTCATGTTTTCTCCCTCTGTATCGATTTCTGTGTTGGAAGTTGTAACCCCAGCTCCAGGCTAACTGTGGAGGCGATGATTTCCAAGTGTGGGCCATAGGCCCTTCATCCTCTATTGGTGGTATATATTTACTATCAAATGCTTGACTGAACTCAGCACTCTTGCGAACTTTCAGTGGTGCTGTCCCCCGCTGGGGCTAACACACAAGACTTGAGGAAGATCTTGCCATTCGGTGCTGAAAATGGATGATGGACTTTGTGAAGCAGGCCTTGGGTGCTACTTGTCGTCTGTTCACCCTGTCTCCAGCTGGAGCCATTATCCTGTCCGGAAAAGAATTGTGAAGAAAACTTGGGTGCAGGAGATCCCTGAGGAAAACAGCATGTTTAATTGGAGAAATGAGTTCTCTGGGAAAGAGGCTAAGTGTGGTGGGCACTTGGATACGATTGGAACAAACTGTGAGGGAGTTATATATGTGCATATATATAAATTTTTTTTTTCTGTAAAGGTTGAAATATATCAACACTTGGAATTGTTATCTGTCTGCAGTTTTAAATTCTCAAAATAAAGATGCTAATAAAAAAATAAATAAACCTTGGCTTATAACAAACACTACAATTTAATGGTATTTGTGTAGAAGAGAATATGGTTATTGGAAGAGAGACAATTTGTGGCAAAAAGGGCTTAACAGAAATTCTTTAAAAGATAAATAAATCAAATCTTCTCTATGAAATGTGAAATAAAAGCAAGCAAACAACTAGAGTTTAATCAATTTTCTTTCAACATTTAGTGTTATTGCACAACTCATTCTTGAGTTCAATTTGGAAATATTGCTGCTTCTGGACTGGTAAGTTCCTTACCATCCTTAACAACATCCTGCACGCTGGGCAGAGCAAGGTGATCCTTTCACTGTGCCCACGTGGGCTGTCATTGCTAACTCAGCAGAAAAGCTACCTTTCTAGAATAATTCTAATTCTAGGCATGGCACAGAAATAGCTGAAAGTTAACAATATCTTGGCACATTCACAGTTTATTTAAGATATATGTCATTCTTTGATTTGTGATCACATGTATTTATCTAGCTTACTCTACCCTTTTACTTCAAATATCCTATAAACAGAATCCATAGGTTCTGCTTTTTCCCCTTATTTCTTTAGTACTTTGTACAGTGCTCTTCAAACCACTTAAATATTAGTGAATAATAAATGATCAATTTCCTCAAAATCCAGTAGGGGATCAATGCATCTTTAATTATCTGAGTGATTTGATTTTTCTATCTCTTATTATTTTTGAAATTTAATAAGGATTAAAACCTTTAAAGAATTGATACTATTCTGGAATGTTTTCAGATATTGCACAGCAAATATAAATAAGTAAATCAGAGAATTAATGGATGATGAAGTTCCAGGGTCCTTCAACAAGTTATAGGCAATTAATACAAAGTAGGAATTGTTAGTCACTAGGAATATTAAGAGATGTGGCCATCTAAAATATAAAACAAGGTGTTATCTTTATTTATATTGCTATGGTAGTTGATAAACAGGGTAAGGTTCCCATTTATTCCCAACCTAGGGATTATGTTGATCACAGAACAAGTTGAAGGATTTAAAGCTTTAAAAAAATGTGGCCAATGGCTTCAAAGAATCAACTGCATCCTTACTCTTCTTGGATCTGAGAGATATCTGGGATCCTAGATGTACTAGAGGATTAGCCCATTTGGAGAAATAATCACAGCTAAAACTCTGAACATCTCTCAAGATCAAACTAATTCCTTGAGGTAGTCTTGGATAGGATGCCAAAAGTTTTCAAATTGGAAGCACATTAATAAATATCAGATCAACCTGGCAGCTCTCAGGCCTCACCGCTGACCAGGCAGTAGCCAAGAATGGCACGGGACAAGACTATCCAAGTTCCTACCAATGTTTCATCTCCTCTCTTTCCCTCCTGATACCCTTCATAACAAAATTCTAAGTACTCTGGAAGATCTGGTTAAAATGTTATCTATTTTCTCAATTCTTTCAGAGCTCATTCCCACACTTTATAGAGTCTTCATGTTCATCAACTCTCTCATTCCTTCAGTCATTTCTCATTCAAGAAATATTTATGAGTATCTGCTCTGCACAAGACACGTTTCATGGTGCTTGTGTGAACCAAATAGGTAAAACTCTCTGCCTTCGTGGTAATTACTTTCTAAATGGAAGAATTGTTCCTTTTATGTTCTCATATTATTTATTATTGCACTTATCACATGTATCATAAATAAGGATTTCTGTGTCTCTCTTCTTGGGTAGCAAGGACCAGAAAATGTTTAACTTAAAATTTTTATCATCAGCATTCATGACATTGCCTGGCACTATGACATAGGGGAAGAGATAGAACATAAATTTGAATTAGTTTAATATATACAAGCCAGTTATGCATTGCTGCTTAAGAAACTAATTCGAAATTTAATTGCTTAAAACAGCACTTTTATTTTGCTCATAATTTTATAGGTCAGAAATTTTAAAAGGACTAATAAGGGTAGTTTATCTCTTTATAAAATGGTTTCAGATGGAAGATCTTCTTCAGAAATGGGATCCCCCCATGCTGTGTGTGCGTGTGTGCGTGTGTGTGTGTGTGTGTGTTTTCCAGGGCCTTTCCATATAATTTTGGCCACCACAGTGCAGTAGTCTTGGTGTAGTCACATTTCTTATTTCATGTCTGGTTTCTAAGAGGTGGAAATTCCCAGGCTACTTACAGGCTACAACAGCAATGGCAGGGCATCCTTTCCACTATGTCTGGATGCTCAAGATAGTTACAGAGACTTCTGCCTTTAAGGAAAATACAGACAAACATATCCTATCTTAATGAGAGTGCCAGGTAGTTCAGAGGGCAGTAGTGAGAACAACACCCAGGGGAGGATGCTGTGGCCATCTGTCTTATTATGCTTCTACTGATGTAAGAGAAGACCAGAGACTGGGTAATTTGTACATAATAAAGTTTAGTTTTCACTCTTTGGGAGGCTGGGAAATCCAGGTCAAGACACCTGCAGACTGAGTGTCTGTGGAAGGCTAACTCATTGCTCCAAAGATGGTCCCTTGTTGATCCATCCTCTGCCCTCCAAAGGGAACAAATACTGTTTCGTCACATGGCAGAAGAGATGGAAAAATAACAGAGCCTAGCTAGCACCCTCCAGCACTTTTATAAGGGCATCAGTCTCATTCCCAAGGACAGAGCATTTGTGACCTAATCACCCCCCTCAAAGACCCCACCTCCTGATTTATCACCTTAGGGATCACATTCCACAAAGTGAATTTTGAAGGGATTCACATGTAGTAGCCATTTTCTTTTACTATAACAAAACACCAAAGGCTGGTTATTTTGTAAAGAACGGAAGTTTATTTAATCCACCTTTCTGGATGTTCCAAGGGCACAATGCTGGCATAGGTTCAGCTCTGGTGAGTAACTTCTGGTGACCCCACAGCAATGAAGATGGCATTGCAGCAGGAGCACATGCAAAGGGGAGAGATCACCTAGTGATAGTGATACAGGAAGTCAGAGCAAGAAAAGTGGTAGTTTTGCTCTTCTTATAACAATCCATTCCTCAGAACTAACCAAGGCCACACAAGAACGACAGTTTCTTCTGATGGCAATGCCCCCACCTAAAGGTCTTATCACCTCAGTCTTACCACACTGGGGACCAAGCTCCCAACACACAAATCCTTGGGGAAAAACTCAAGCCATACACATCCCACAGTAATACAATTTCAAAGGAAAATCTTAACTTAAAATTATATAGTTGTATTAAATTTGAATAAGAAACACATACCTGAGAAATAAGTAAGTTTATTTTAGAAGAAATATAATTACATGTCAAAGATTTTGACCTTTAAAGACTTAGTATGACCCTTGGAAAAAGTACTTTCTTCTATAATTTATGATGGCTGTGTAATATGTGTACAATATGTTTAGGGGAAGCAGATCAGCATTAAAATGCAATTTAAATTCTTATGAAACAAACAAAAAAACTCCAATCTCCATGATTTGATTTAAAATCCTAAGTGAATGGTGATATAAACATTGAACAAGAAATAATCCTGAAAACACCTAATGTCAATGTTTTAAGCACCACATCAATATTATTACAGAGGGACATACCAAGTCTGTAAAACTCAATATTTAACATGTAAATTGTGTTTTTTCTAAAATGTACACAATTTTTATTTCTCAGATATGCACTTCTCATTATGTTTACTACAACTGTACAGCTTTTAGGATTTTTCCTGATTCTTGTACTAATTTGAGAAAGCTCTCCAAATGAATCACAACTAATCAAGTGCAAATATATATCATTCTCCCAGCTCATTTCATAATGTGATATGTTATGTGTCATGATTTTTTTCTCCATGAGTTCACGGGGAACTCAACAGTTAATCAAAAGAGAACCATCCACACATTTGAAGTCTAAATAGTTGTGTGTCCTGGGAAATGAGGTTTACATGTATTCAGTTGTGATTTTGTGAATATATTCATATTCATGGTGTTTTACTTTAACTCATGATTGTGCAGGAAATTATTCATTGCTCTTTGCACTCTAACCGTACTATAATCCTTAAATATTGATTCTTTAAAGTCAGTACCTACTTAGCGGGTCTGGGGGCAGCGCACCCGACGGTGCCCGCGGGCCCCAAGGGACTGGAGGGCCAGGCCGTGGGGCCGCTCCCCGGGTAACACCAAGACAATGAAAGAAGTAGATAATCTTGAAAGCATAAAAGAAGAATGAGCGTGCTCCCAGGTAGACACTCAGACCTCGGCTGTACTGACTTCCCTGGAACCTGCATCGCGCCAAAGAAGGGATGGCTCGCTGTTTTCCTCTTTTGTGCTTGAAGGAAAGGGTTTGTGAAACAGGACCTGACAATCACCTGCTTAGTGATAATCGACAAAGGAATTGTGGATATTTTGTTGACAGCCTTTTTTGAGGAAGCTCAGAAGATTGGAGCCAAATGCTTAACCTCCACTGAACAGGAGAAATAGGTAGATGTAAATATAAAATCATGGAAAAATTGATTCACAGTCAACGATGATTTTAGAAGTTATTCTGATGGTGCAAGTCCGCAGTTTCTGAACGCCATCAAGAAGGGGGAATTGCCTTCAGAATTACAGGGAATTTTTGATAAGGAGGAGGTGGATGTTAAAGTTGAAGATAAGAAAAATGAAGTATGTACATCCACGAAGCCTGCATTCCATCCCTTCTCAGGGCAGGGGCACACACCGGGAAGTGTCACACCAAAAATTGTTTCTAAAACAAAGACTGTTGAAGTTGAAAGTAAAAATAATTTGTCCACTGCTTCACTGAATAACTCGGAGCCCATCACTAATATACAGATAAGGCTAGCAAATGGGAAAAGGATCGTCCAGAAATTTAACATTTCTCATAGGACAAACCACATCAGAGACTTCACTGAGAAATACCACTGTCTCCGGAGCAGTCCGCCCTTCTCCCTGGCAACAGCGCTTCCTTTCCTCAGGTCTCTGGATGAGTCGCTCACTCTACAGGAAGCAGGTTTGCGGAACTCCGTGATCATTCAGAGACTCAGAAACACTGCCCAGCCTTTTAGAGAACTTTCCTAGTGTTGGTTTCTGAGAGACTGGAAACTGCAGAAATGTGATGGTTGCAAGTGGATGTGCAAAAGTGGGAGAAAGGAGAACTCGAATTTGCTTGTCTTTTGATCTAGTGATATTTTTTTTGGTACCGGAGATCGAACTCAGAACCTTGCATTTGCCAGGCAGGAGAGTGCCACTGAGCTAAATCCCCAGCTGCCCTAGTGATATTTAATTCTCTCCTGATGAGGAGATTTTTTTTTCTCAGTACTGGGGATCAAACTCAGGACCTTGTCCTTGCAAGGCAGGCACACCACCACTGAGCTACATCCTGGGCCTGATGAGGGGATTTTTAATCATTACAAGTTAGCAAAGTAACATGACTGGAAGCTGTATTTGTCACACTTTTTTCCAAAAGGCTACTCAGAAAAAAAAAATACACTTATTTTCAAATACTAATTAAGCAACAAAACATATATTAACTGTATCTTTTAGAATCTTAATATGGGCTGGCCATGGTACTGCACACCTGTAATCCCAGCACTCAGGAGCCTGAGGCAGGAGGATCATTGTGAGTTTGAGGCCAGCCTGGGCTATACAGTTCAGGGACAGCCAGAACTACACAGCAAGACTCCGTCTCAAACAAAAATGTTCACAGCTTTAGTTACTTAAATATCATTTCCAAACAACAGGTATTTATCTAAATTTTAGCTATCTCAGAATTTTCAAATAGCAATACATTAAAAATTACAATTGCAGGTTAAAAGCATCAGTGTAATTGTTTTGTGCCTCAGATGGAATCAGAAGTCTGGGATAAGCTGGATATGGTGGTGCACACCTGTACTGAGTTCAAGGCCAGCCTAGGCTTCATCCCACGCCCTGTCTCAAGACAAGACAAAAACACTAAGATAATGACCTGTTTTCACCATTGCTGTGTCTGAACCTCAGAGCCTTCTCAGTGTTCACTCTACTGGGATGATTTACTCAGATATTTGTTGGCACCAGTATATAGGTTGTATTTTCACTTAGGAGTAAAATTGTGCACTTTAGGATAATGTCAATATTAATCTGCCTACTCACCTTTTTATACTTCCTAAATTAAAAAAGTTCTCTCCAGGAACCCCAGTTCATTCTCTTTCCCTCAGCACCCCAAAATTGGAGATCTGTTTTTAGCTAACGTTTGGGATTAGCCATTCATTTGCTACCACTTGCTTAGAATATGAATTAACTTTTGTGTTCATAAAAGGATTGATTATACATAGTGATATAATCAAGGGATGCATGCTTTATGTATTAAACTTTTAACAAAACTAGTCAGATTTAAGTATTCCAGTTAGATTAAATCTCCGTCTTGGCTGGGGGTGGTGACGCACACCTGTGATCCCAGCATTTGGGAGGATGAGGCAGGAGGATCATGCTGAGTTCAAGGCCAGCCTGAATGTAATAGTGAGACCCTGTCTCCAAAACAAAACAAAACAAAACTTTCTTGGAAATAAGCTTAAGGAGCTATTTTACAAATGATCTGCTCAATTGAGTGTGCCAAGGGTTACATGGCCCATAAAACAGTAATGTTCACAGGGTGGTGAGTGTATGCTGGAAAGTTTTTGGGCTCAAAACCTTTTATAAATATATGTAGCCCTAGCTACTCAGGGATCTGAGGTAGCAGGGTCACTTGAACCTAGTAATTCAGGGCCAGCTAGGGAAACACAGTGAGACCCATCTCTGATAATACAGTGCAACCTTGGTTCACGAACTTGGTTCTCTCCATGATTCTGGTCACAAACTGACCTGGGTGAGGACCCAATCAAATTTCCCTACCAGGTCAGCACCATTGAATTTGATTGGGTTCTCACCCAACTCTGTTTGTGGTCAGAATTGTGGAAGGAATCAAATTCGTGAACGGAGGTACCACTATACTTCCAAACAAAAAGAGCAAATGAGAAAAGTGACATTGTTTCCTTTCCTGCAGATGTCTATGTCTACCTTGGAGTGCAGCTGGGGTCTTTATCTGCTTCTGCATTCACAATGTGGCAGTGTCGTATGTCTGTAGCCCCTAGAAGACACCATTAAACTACACTGAAGAGAGGAGAAAAAAAGTCAGTACCTACATACTTTTGATAATCCAAGGTGGCATTTATAATTTCATTGTAATCTGAATTGGTATGAGTTTATTATAACACTAGAAGCCTGCTACTGCTTTAATGGCTAATAGCATTAATACATAGAAAAGAAATGCCCTAATGAAAATATAAAAACTCTGCTCTATTACCTGAGATTGAAAAGGCCCTTCACTTATAATTGTCCTAGAAAAAAAATTAAAATTTAAAATGAGCCTGATTTCCTTAAGAAGATACTGAAATGTGTGTACAGAAAAGAAAGCCAACTATTGACACACACATTTTTAAGAATCAGATTTAGGGCTTTGAACAGAAAAAGGAAATGTGTATTTGAAAGTCTAAGTGAATCTCAGGAGCTGGTGACATAACTCTGAAGCCAGGCACCTTGTGCACCTCTGTGTATCTGCAGCTTCATGGGATGAGCCACCAGAGTCCACCTGTGGAGATGCTGCTGCTGTGACCTATGAAAGAAGGTCTGACCCAATGGTGTCAGTGCTTATAAATGTACTCGTGTTTTATGTGTCCTCACATTAATGGGAATTAACATAAACCAAATCAATCATTTTACACTGCTACTTAAAAACCAAGAATCCTGGTGGTGGCTAAACCACAACTGTAAGGTCAGCCAAGGCTGCTAGAGCTGAACTCTGCAAAAAGGATCCTAAATTTGCTAGATATTTATTTTTCCTTTAATATTTTAAAATCTAAGTTTTAAGATGACAAAAATTTTTCTAAGCATTCAGAATAAACAAGTTGAAATGATTTAATGATATTTTGGCTCAATCAGTGAAATCTCTGGATATCTTCCTTCTCATTACTCTATTAAAAATAGCTCTCCTAGCAAATCTGATGCATATATCTTGCTTTCTACTACTATTTCCCACCAGAAGGAATCTGCTTCTTGGAGAAATGCCTGAGTTCAGGACTAGAACAAGAGCTGTGCAAGATGAGCCTAGAACAGCGGTAGCAAACCTATGGCATGTGTGCTGAAGCTGGCTGTTTGTTATCACTGAAAGCTCTAAAAGGTTCACCATCACTGGCCTACAACATCTTGTTAAGCCATGATATAAGGAGGTCCTCAAAACTCAACATCATCACCATCACCATGAAACAGATTACAAACACACAGCAGATGATTAACTGGTCAAGTCAGGGACAATTTTGAGCAAAATAATCATCTACACTAATTTAAAAAATCTGAAATTCATGGGTTCCTATCAATAATAAGTAGATAAGTAACTAAATAAGAGAGAGAAGGGAACACTCTAGATTACAATGCCAACTGAAAGTGAGGAAGAAGTGCAGGAATAGAGAAATCACCATTCTATAATCATTATAGTAAAGATTCAATTGGATAAAAATCATCAACGGATAATATATTTATGAAGAAATTCTGATGAAGAGTGTGGCCTTAATTTGTCTCTCAATGGGTCATTTAGTAGTTGCAGAGGGAAATGGTAATTATGCAGTGGTGATGTCAGACAACACACAGTAGTAACGGGGTGACCAAGCTTCAAGCCAGCAGTTTGGAGCTTGGGACACTGAGTACTTTTCAGTGACATAACTGAGAAGCCACACCACCCATGCATGCAGTGTGCTGAGCAATATTTCACACTGAGAATCTAATCATAAGGTAACAGAAGAAAAATGCAAATGAGGGGCAAACATCATGGCAAAGGAAAACATATACTCTATTCTTTAGAAATATTCATGACATAAAAGACAGGTTGTAGGTATGTTCTGGATTTTTAAAAGACTACAGATATAACTAAATGCAATGCTAAACTCCCTAGACTGCAATCTCATGTGGAAAGAGACAATGTTTTGGTTAAGTTGCAAAAATTGAAATTACATGGATGGTAGATTTGATAAAGGTATTTTGTCAACATTAAAATTGTAGTATTCAATGTTATTCTTAAGAAATATCCATAACCAGTCATAGTGTCATACACTTGTAATCCCAGCATTCAGCAGGCTGAGGAAGGATTATGAGTTTGAGGCTAGACTAGGGAACTTAGCATGACAAGAAAGAAGAAAGAAAGAAAAAAAGAAAGAAAGAAAGAAAGAAAGAAAGGAAGGAAGGAAGGAAGGAAGGAAGGAAGGAAGGAAGGAAGGAAAGAGAAAGAAAGAAAGAGAGAGAGAAAGAAAGAAAGAGAAAGAAGGAAAGAGAAAGAAAGAAAAAGAGAGAGACAGCGATAGAGAGACAGAGAGGCAGACAGAGAGAAAGGAGAGAAATATCCACTCACTAAAGTACAGTGGTTCCTTGGTTCTTGAACTTGTTTGTTTGCAAACAATTTGGTTTGTAAACAGAAGCATTTGGTAAAATTTTGTTTTTGTTTACAAACTCTGCATCAAATGACAAACACTATTGCAGCTATCTTTCCCACACAAACACAGCTGTGGTCATCTTTTCCAAAATGGTAGGACAAATTAAATTCATGAACCAAGGTACCACTATATTAAGAGGTGAAGGAACATGATATATGTAACACACCCTAAAATCGTTCAAAATATATGTTTCTGGGTGTGCAAATACAGAAAGAAGAGAGAGAAAAGGAACCAATGATGGATGAGGTAAAATAATTTAAGTGAACCTCGGTAAAGAGTATAAAGATGTTATTTAAACTCTGCAACATCTGTGAATTTTTGAAATTATTTCCAAATTTTAAAAAATCAGGCCTGCTGGAGCAGCTCTCACAGGAAGAAACACACTGCCATTCCCACCAGCGTACTCACTTAGCATGAAACGGAGTCTGCCTAAAGCTATTATGCATCGAACTGGGAATTATTGTGTGTCCACATTTCAGGTGAATTTGATTCCAATTAATGTAGTGGGCAGTCTTGGTAGTTGACTAAACTGCCTGAAAATCAAAGGCAAAGTAGTGCAGGTCATGGGATTGGGTTCACTGTAAAAGGCCTCGTTCTTAAGTCCCTAGGTGATACCTGACACACTCAAGCACTAACTTTGTAGCTTGGGTACAGAAGATAAGCAAAAAGTCACACAGTGGTTCCTTTGCATTTGGCCCAGTAGCCAAGTTTAAAGTACAAACAGGCTGTACTGCATAGAAGGTGGGATGCTTGAATGTCACAGCAGCATTGTTCAGACCTATCTGTATGCACGACAACTATCATGTGTTCCAAAAAGAAGAGAGTACATTTCATGAAGGGAAATGAGAATAAAAGACTGTATCCTGTTTTACCATTCCCAGAAGACTCAGAAAAATCTTTTAACAATTTAAATGTTGTTGACTTGATTGACCTATGTATTGTGTCAGTCTCAAAACCAAGGGAAACTATACAAAATGTTTACATATTTCTCACCTGGGAGCACAATGGAGTCTGGGTAAGTCTTCATTTTCAAAGGCAGTGTTTACCTTCTAATAATAAGTTCCAGGTCATCATTAGGAGCTATAATCTCTCACTGATTCTTTTGCCTTATATGATCTCAGATACAGGATTTTTATGAAAGTCTGGAGAAATAATTGATTTCCTCTAAAAAGTCATGCTAAATAAAACATTCTTCTTGCTACCTGACACAGTACTTCTTCTTTGTTCTTTTTTCCTTTGTTCTTTCTTTCTTTTTTAAATAATATTTCCCAATGAAATTTCCCAATATATCAATGAAATTATTTGGCTGAAATTATTTATAAACCGATCATCCCACTATGATGAATAGTTTTGTTTTGTTTTTCTCAGTGGAGAATCTTTGGATGAGGTCAAGAAGATCTTCAAAGTCCGGTGAAAGTAACAAGGAGAAATTTTAAATAACTGAGTTGAAGTTGTCATAGGAAAAAAGAGAGGAAGAATACTAACACTCACAGCAGGGACTTAGCCAGCTTGCTTAGATCAAAGGGCTCAGCATGGCCACACAGCCTTTGGGACCCACAGGACAAGTTCTGAAGTGTTCTCTTTCTTTATGAAGTTCTTTGTTCAAAATATTAAGCTTATTTCTTTATCATCTTCTCTTCTGGCTGCTTTTGTTTTTGTTTTAAAGGGTGAAACAATGGCACTTTGGTTAATTTAGTGGAATGGAGATGGAAGGAAAGTCTGGGCTTTAAATTGCCATCTCCTCTCTCTTAATATAGTTAATATGTTTTAATAATATTCTCTTCCTATGGCAAGTCACTTCATAGTTAGGATCTTTTGCTCATATTTTCACATTTCTGAAATGTAAAGAACTAACTTGTTGAAGAGATTTAAACATTTTACATGAGTTTTATTTAAATAACAAGCATGGCCAAGTGTACTCCTCAGCCTCCCCATTGCTGGGACAAAATATCCAACATCCACAATTTAAAGGAGGAGAGGTTAAATTTGGCTCAAAGTTTCAGGGGACTCAATCCATAGTTAGCTGTCTGCAAGGCAGGAACATCTTGGTGGAAAGGTAGGGTGGAGCAACCTCACATCAGGGTGACTGGGAAGCAGAACACAGAGAAAGAAGACCAAAGGGAAAGGGCCAGGGACCACATATCCACCCCAGCCCACACCTGCATGACCTACCCAGACACACCCAGAATTGTGCTTGACTAGACCCCTAGGTTAGGGATGGAGAACCTTCTACGGTTTTCACTAATAACAAACAGCCGGCTGTGGCACGTGTGCCATAGTTTCACCACCCCTGTCCTCAGTACTCCCAAGCCAATCAAGTAGACTGTTAAGCTTACCATCATGCTGAGGCATACAGACTTCTGAGCCAAAACTCTTACCTTTGTACTTAGGTTTCCTTGCACACATTAAATCTTGGCTTCCTAGATCACACAGTGGAGATGTTGCAAACACCTGCTTCATAGGTTTCCCGAGAAGACCAATTCTAGAATCACGAATGCAGCCTGGAAAATAGTAACTGTTGACTGATCCAGTTAGTAGTGTTTTCATATTACAATGGCTATGCTGAGCTTTTGTCAGTCATGCTGATAGCTCTGCTCACTCCACTTCAACCATGCTTTCAAGACTTTTCCCATTATTGTGTCCTCGTTTTCCCCTAAATGCTATTAGAAAGTCTCTGACACCTATGAAGGTTAAAAATCTACATGCCTGGTTCTTCTCACTCCGATAACGAGCTCGTGCAAGACAGAGAGGATGTCTGTCTCAGCTCTGACCTTAGAACCATACTCCTTGTCAGTGTTTGTTAGGCACTAACAGACACTAAGCCTTGCTGTGAGCATCCAGCCTGTGTAGCCTCACTCTCCTGTGAGCATGTTCATCTCCTTCTGTGAGGTATGGATTACTACTGCAGGGTCTTCACTGCTCAATGAGAAAACTGAAGCACTGAGAAACTGACAACTTGACAAAGGTCACCTAGTGAGTAAGGGCTGTGACTGGTGATCTGACACCAGGCTTTGTTTCTTGAGAGTCTACATCCTTATCATCTTACTCTATTGCCTCTTGGGAAATATGCACTATGTATAAGCACTTAGACATGTTCCTGTCCTTCTCAGAAAAGAGGTAAACCAAGGATACATGCTATCACCAAAAAGGGAAGTGAAACCTACCACAGTATATGCTTCTACCTCAATTATGACTCAAGTTAACAATTCTTAGTCTAGGTAATCTCAAACTTTAACATGTGCCAAGATAACCAAAGGACAAATATCTAAGCCTACCCACAATGTTTTATTCAGTGTTTCTAGGGAATTTACAGTTCTGGTCAATTTCAAGATGATGCTAATAATGCTGGCCTGAAGTCTACTGAGAAACACTCTCCTACTCCAAAACTCAACTGTACGATGTGCCTTCATGATTTCTTGATCATTACCTAAGATCACATGGCGTTCAGTTGTTCTGTGCCTGCTCTTACAGGATAGCATCACAGAAACCTGATCATGACTTTCACTTGTAAACTGAACAAGGGGCGTTGCAATGGCATCTCTAGCGGTGCAGCACAGGCATTAAGTGTCCACTGCCACTCAAGAATGATGTGGGCACTGAGACAAATCCTCCTAGACATCATGAAGAATTAGGTCTGCTGGGACACTATGAGTTTGTGTGTCTGAATTCCTGAATTTTATTTGCAAAAACAAAATGAAACTACTCCTTCACCATTATGAGTTATGTATTATATGGATGAGCATTATTCTGAATAAAAAACGATGTGCCACTAGTAGTAGAATAATATTTTTGAGCTGTAAATGATTTGTCTCCCCTCCCTTACTTTGTTTCCCTTTTTTCTTTTCCCTATCCAAGCACTCAGGTCTGCTCTCAACTTACTGCCCAGAGAAGAAAGGCAGTCATGATGGGATGGAAATGGTTAATCTTATTCCTTTAGTTTCCTAAAGCTCAGTCCCTCGAGATAATTCAAGGGGGAAATCACGGTAAAATTAGAGAGGGCTCTGTTCCAAAATGTAAGATTCTCTCAATGTGGGAGGATGAAACCTTAAGAGAAGGTCATGAAAGCAGAGACCTGGGAGCTATGGAGAGAAACATTGGGTGCTATGTTCTGGGTAGATCTTCCTGCAGCAGAAAGGAAATGCTGCATCCTGCACTATAGAAGACAGGTCAGGAGAAGCCTCTGAAATTTCCACACTCTTCTTCTGCAGAGAAGCACCAAAAAGATTTGCACACAGTAAAGCATAGTGGAAAATAAGGGAGATCCGACAGGAGCCTGGTGTTACAAGGGAGTGGTCAGTGATCTGTCGGGGTGAATGCAAGATGCCATCATGCCACAAATGAGGCCTTGATCAAATGCACCCATTCCAATGCCTTGGACAATGTGATCCTTTCCAACTTACACATATCTCTCACAAGATAATAGAGAGATCATATTAGCATTAGCTGAGAATTGCCCACAGAAATGTTTGCCAAATTCAATCTGTGGACAGAGACAACAAGTTCAATAACAACCCAGAAGAGAGCCTTACACCTGTATACTTAGTGTCATGATTTGAACCTAAAGCATCCCCCAAAGGCTATTGGATGGACTCTTGGGAAGCAATGGGATCATGAAGCTGCTAACTTCACCAATGGATTAATCCACTGGTGAATTCATGGCTGAATGGGTTATTTGGAGGTGGGGCCTAGTTGAGGGGCGGGGGGCTTGGGAACTGGACTCTTTCTCTCTGGCTCTTTCCTCTCGGGTATTTGTCACAAAAGTGAAAAGCTGACTAACTCACTTAGTAAGGAGTTGTAAACAGTATTTATCATCTCAGGAAGAAAAACAAAGCTTTTTAGGAACTCTAGGAAATAGTAGTAGGAATCAACATGTGAAGAATAGTTTAGATTGTTAATGGATCCCTAATAGATAAATTATATTATCTAGGCCAGGTGTAGATTCTTTCATGTCAAAACAAAAAGAGTTTTTCACTTTATGCAATGTTTGTCTTAGAAAATTTCAGAGACATACCTATAATTTGGAGTGGTAATTTTAAGAATAGTTTCTTTCTGATATTGCTTTACTATTTGTTTCTATTTTCTTATATTTCTTCCCAAGGAAACACCATAGTTTAATAAAAAGATTGCATATTCTAAAATTGGGTATAAAATCATTTCAAGGGCTTAATATGTTTTTATTTTGCCCCATTCTCATTCTCTCCCTCCCCACAATATTTTTGTTTTTGACTATGAAGGCTATGAAATAAAGCTTAATAAAGAAGGAGATGGAGGAATGAGGAATATTCACTCACCAAAAAATTGCCCTTAGCATATATATTTCCCTTCTGTGGTGTAAATAATTTTTCCTCTTTAATTTTTTGGCTAATTACTCTCTGCTCCTTGCTGACCCGAGGACTGAAAATACAGCTACCACCGGGGCTTTCTGACATCCAGAGAGACATCTTGGGAACACTGATAAAACTGATAACAGGCCATTTTATAGGGCCCTAAAAGCTACTCAAGAAACTAACAAGGTCCATTAGACTTTCTGTCATGCATATGACGGGAAAAAATATACCACCATAAGATCCACTTGATTGTCCCGCCGTGACAGCAGTGGCTATTGTGTGCCAGGGTCCTGGACGGTGGCTCCACCGTGGTGTCTCTGCTTCGCTGGCTGGTGGGAGTTTCAGGTACAGCATGGTAACAGAAGGGGCTTTGTGATAGGCTATCAGTGACAAACAAGAACAACAACGCGCAGCCCCATGGTTTGACAAGAAGGAGAAGCTCAACAAAAGGAGAATGACCCACTGCAGTTTCCTGTTTCAGTCTAACATTTACTTCCTCACACAAAGCTTGGCATGGTGAGTTAGTGTCCAAATCACATCTGAACCTTGTACAGCACGAGGGAAATCAAGCTGAGATATTTTAAGTGGATTTCTTTTCTTTGCACCCCACTTTGAACTGCTTTTAAGCCCACAGGCCTTTGGGACAATGGTCCACACTGAAACAGCTGAGAAAAACCCACACAGAAAAATATGTTTCCAGATTAATGTTTTATTTTTACAGATATATGTGTGTACATATGTTAGCTATGTTGTATTGGCCCAGTCTTTGCTATGTATATAACTGAGGGTCTAGTAAGTTCCCCCCTTTTTAGTAAAAAAGGCTTTTTCACCAAGAGCTATATAAACTCTCAATTCAATAAGTAACTGTTTACAGTTTCTACTCTGTATTACACTGCATCCTGATGGGAAAGACAGACACAAAGATGACCGACGTGGTATGACAACGGAGACATGTGGCCAAATGATTATAAGCCATGACATGTTATTATCCAGGCCAAATTTCCTACAAAGGCATTTCTTGACTCACTGATTCCATCTTCATACCCACACACTTCAGGACACATGATATCATCTCTCCTTGAAAACTCAAAATCAGAAAGGTCAATTTACACGTCCTAGAGAAGTTGAGAAAAAAAGATTTAAAAATGCATCAGGGAAATGGTGTAGCTATTTTTTTCCCATCAAATCCTAACAGAATCTAATGGAATATAGAGCTAGTCCTCAGCTTTAAGGTCAAAACAAGACTTGAATTTGGTGCTATAACAACAAGCAGACAGCCTTTTGTGTTTTTCCTAATTTCTCCATTCTGTATTCGGTCTTGTATTCCATTTCTATATTTTCTCAGAAAGGAGTATAGAAAAAACCCAGCATGTGTTCAGCACAGTCTTCAGCCCAGACCCTGTGCTGACATTTAGACAGCAGGGCTCACTGACTCCTCACCACAGCCTCCAGGGCACAACTATGATTTTCATGTAAACCAGGGCCCCATGGCTCAACAAAGACTCTCAGCTGGATAGAATTCAAAGCCATGAGCCTCTGACTGTAACATCCTTACAAGGTCTACGGCCATTCTGCACAGCCAGCTCCATGCATGTCACCTATTGTAGGAAAGGGATCGAGAGGGGTGATGGCTGCTCACAGATTGCACCAATGTTCCCTACCTTTACTATTGACGTATGTGTGTGCACGTTTTCCTAAAAAGAAGTCTGTTGCCTTATGAATCCACTCTTCACTCCCAATTTTATCTTTAAAAAATAATGTATAGACTTTCAGAACAGTGATAGATTTACAGAATAATTGAGCAAATAGCACACAGCATTCTAGACCCTGTCACTGCGGTCTCTCTATTAACGTCTCACACCAGTCAGTTCATTTGTTACAGTGGATGAACCAAGGCTGATTCATCATTATCCCTTGGCTCACCCTTTGCGTGGTACATGTAGGGGTATGACAAGTGCATGATGATGGGTGTCTACAGTTGGGTCACACAGAATAGTTTCACCACCCTGAAACTCCTGCGTCACCTATTCACATCTCCTCATCATCCTCCCCCTAATCTCCAGGCAACAACTGATCTTTTCACTATTTCTATAATTCTGTCATTTTCAAAATATCTCTTAGTCATAGCCTTTTCAGATTGGCTTCTTACACTTAGCAATAGGCATTTAAGTTTCCTCCGTGTATTCACATGGCTTGATTGCTCATTTTTTGTTGATGTAATTTTTTTTTCAACCAAAAAATTTTTCAACAACTGTTAGGCCTGTGATGAGTACTGAGGAGACAAAGATTAACAGGACTCAGTTCCTACACTCAAGGATCTTACTGTCTACTGTTAAGAGAAAGGTGCATAAACCAGAAAAAGGAAAAACATTTTCTAGGTGTTGTAATAGAAGACTGTAAGAGTAAAAGAAAAGGGAACATAGGGAGAATTCCTTTCCACTCTTAACATAGAAGAGTCAAGAATGGTTCCCTATATGACTTGATGTCAGAGAGGAGCTGTGACAGGCAGGGCTGACCACTGGGGAACTGAGCGGAAAACATCAGGTGGTACAGAAGGACATGGTTTAGAAAAGCAAGATCAGCCAGAAGCTGGTAGACTTGGACACAAACGTGTTAAATGGACGGATCCTTCCTAGAGCTTACATTTGAGGTTCCTCTCAAATGTCACCTTGGCGAGGCCTTCCCAGAATACCCTAGAAAAGCCATACCGTGCTTCTACCTCTTGCCTTACCCCTACACAGCTTTCTTTTTTGCATAATGGTTTATTTATTTATTCTTATTGTCTTCCTCCTCCTGCAAGAATGTATGGCCCTACTTACAGACAGGAACATGAGTTTTATTCTTGTTTGTTCTTCAGTAAGTAACCAGCAGCAAGCACTTGAGGATGAATGAATGTATCAAGCAGCTTCTTCAGTGCCTGAGATGCGCCTGTAGGGGTTAGGAGATGTAGAAGATGTCTGCACTTCTTCAGGTAAACAGGACCATCCTGATGCTAATTTACAGCTGCTTATTAATTTCAACAGCTGCTTCTAAAATCCATGCTACTCTCATCCCCCATACTCAAATATTTGTTTAACTGCTCTAAATTCTATTGGAAGACAGAAAAATCAATCTCTAGAGTTTTCAAGAATGTCAGATAACTTTACTCCTCTTCATATGAAGTCCTGTAATTTAGACAAAACATGTGCTCCTATTACTAATTCATAGACTAATCTAATAAATACTGCTTGCTATAAGTTAACAGCATGTTACTCAAAATAAGGAGGTACTAAGTTAAATAATTTTTTTAGAGAAGAGTTTAAGATTAGCTCCCAATTCCTTATTTTTGTACACCACTTCTTGTGACCTTTAAGATTTGAAATTTTAAAGTGTTCTAATTTAGGCCAGGCATGGTGGCACACAGGAGGATCACCAAGTTTGAGGTTAGCCTGGGCTCCATAGAGAGACTCTCTCAAAAATAAATAAATAAATAAATAAATAAATAAATAAACAAACAAAAAAATAAATAAGAAATAATCTATTTTGTGGTTAGACTTGGAAAGCTGCTGGTAAACTTCTGATGTTCTCAGTAACATTCTCCAAGTCTATTATGCTTCAAATAGCACCACCCAAGCACTGGTTGGAGGGATACAAATGATGGGGAGAAGAAGCCTCTTCTCTCTGGCTATGGTGACTGATTCAGTTTTTGGACAGAACTGCTCAAGGTTTTGCTTTGGCCAGAGACAATTTTATGAAAAGCGCTGGTTTTCCTAACTCCTTGTCCTCTCAGTTGCTGGATCTTTCTCCAACCTTTTCCTCTGTCCATCCTCACTCACGCATGCCCAAGCATGGGCACTTTGGCCACACTAGTAAACACTAGGTGAAAACATCTCCCTGCCAAGCTCTTGCCCTTTGAGCTGCATCCTTCTCTGTTGTCCCCTTTTCTACTTGCCCTGCCAACAGTCACTCAGCGGGAGTGGAGAGCAGGTTCAGGCATCACTGCACTCACTTCCCCTCACCCAGTCTAGGCTTTGGTCTGGGGTTTGTAGTCTCAGTAACTCCTCTGTCCCTCCCTCTTTCCCTACATTACACCCACTTAGCTAAACCACAGCCCTGGTTAACCTCATCTCCCCAACTACACTTCACCTCCCACCAAGAAGCCAAATATTCCGGGAGAGAATCAACAACCATGTGGACTGATCTTTCTCTACATTTATGATCATGAATCTTAGTTGAGTGCTCATCAAGGCCAGGAATTCTACTACATTTCCTGCTCTTTGAGACAAGCTTCAGATCTCTGTTCTCTCCCAACCTCCCAAACTCCTTCCCGTCCACAGCTCCTCTGTTCTTCATTGAGGAAAGAGTAGCAATCAGATGGGAACTCCCTCAACTTCCCACCACCAACTTTATTAACTTATCTGCATCTACACTCACATTGTCTGCCTTCCTCTTACTGTAATGAAAAAAAAGAAAAAGAAACCTTCCCTATGCCTAAAAATCCCATCCATTCCCCCCTTATTTTCTGGATTTTATATCTCCTTCCCATGTTGAAGAAATTCAAGAGATCAGCACACCATGGCTTGCAGGCAGCAGGAGGCTTCTGGGTAGGTGTGCTGTGGCTCCTAGCATAGAGGAAGCTTCCAGGTAGTCGTGCCATGGCTCCGAGCCCAGAGAAGGTGAGCTGTGTGGGTGCCAGGAACAGACATCCACCCTCCACCACACCCCCACACATCAAAATGAGAAGACAGGTAAACAAGCCACAGAACCAGACTTCCAGGTCACCTACAGCAACCCTGAAGGGAAAGGAGATGGAACACTCTGATACTCAACCACCTGGACTCCCTGAACTAGCAACGAAAGAGGATCTGGAAAAAATGAAATCAGAAATAATTTCAAACATAACAGCAAAGACTATGCCCATAGTGCAAGACATGATTAATAAATCTAGAGAGGATACAGATAAAAAAATAGAGGAGTGGAGGAACATGATGGAATCCCAACATAGGAAGCAAATGGAATCCATACAACAGATGCAAACAGATTTCCAGGAGATTAAAAACTCCACTGAAAGTCTATGCAGCGGAATGAGCCAATGTGAGGACAGAATTTCAGATACAGATAAGATTGCAATTAGTGACCAGGAAAAGAAAAATTCTTTAAAATTGTAAGGGACCATGAGAAATCAATCCAGCAGCTGCTAAATGATGCAAAGAAAAATAACATAAGACTAATTACAGTCAACGAAGAAAGAGGAGAGAGTGCAGATGATATAAAAAATTTCTTCACAGGAATAATGGCAGAAAACTTCCCAAACAGGGGAAAACAATTTCACATACAGATAAGTGAGGCATATAGGACTACAACTAGCCTTGATCAAAAAAAAATCTACACATAGGAATATAATTGTTAAGATTCCAGAAACCCAACAGAAGAACAAAATTCTACAGGTAGTTAGAAAAAAGAAACAAATCGCATACAAAGGAAAGCCCATCAGAATCACAGCAGACTTCTCAGTGCAAACCTTCAAGGCAAGAAGATCATTGAGTGATGTGTGTCAAGCCCTAAAGGAAAACAAACTCCAACCCATATTGATGTACCCTGCAAAACTATCTTTCAAACTTGATGGTGAAATAAGATACTTTCATGACAAAGAGCACCTTACAAACTTCAGGAATACCAAACCAGCACTCCAAAAAATTTTAGACAAATTCCTAGGAAAAGACAATGAGAATCACAACCCCATGAAGCCCAGCAGAATGAATCTGCTGGGCACAACAAGAAATTAAAAGCAAAGGGGGAGGATCAAACAAAAAGAAAAAGTCATGACAATGATAACTCAATACATATCAGTTATAACCATCAATGTTAATGGTCTCAACTCACCAA